>ML292085.1:17550-41775 GCA_005239495.1 Nicotiana undulata
ATCAACTGATAGGTACTGATCGCGGCGTCGCTCCACACGGTGAGCTATATCCTTGGTGTTTTCCTGACAGCACCTTTGGAGCCTCCTAGTTTCATTTTGCTCAGTCTTTTGTTCTAGACTGCGGCTTGTATATTTTGTATATGTATTTCTGCTGTTGTATCTATGTAGCCGCCCGTTGACACTGTGACACTAGTCCTGGCACACACTTGTTGTAGTTATCGGGGTTGTATATGTATTGGGCCTAGCTGTGGTTCAGCTTGTTTCTACGGCCTTACCCCATGTTGTTATTGTATTCCGCATTTTCATTGTTACTGTTGTTCGTTGGCTTGCCTAACCTCGCCGTTAGGCACCATCACGACCTGGACCAGTTTTGGGTCATGACATCTGTTAACCCGGGAGAAGGTGATAGGCATTCCCGAGTTCTGTGGTTCTAGCACGGTCGCTTAACTATTAATATTTGGCCTAAGTTATCTGATTATTTACATATTTTAGCCTATTATGCATTTAACCTTTTTAACTTTTAGCCGCTTTTAATATTTATGGATTTATCTTGAAACAAGTCACGATTGCGTGCACTTGTTTGTTTTTTAACACGTTATAGCTGCGCCACATGAAATGCACCCGCAATTACAATATGTGATTTTTAATATTGTTTCGGGTTAGAGTCGGGGATATGAGTTGCCATACCCGAGTGTAGATTACATAATCATGACTATGGTCACGATGATTTTAATTGCTTATATGAGGCAAAACTATTATTTTTCATAAGTTATTTATCTTCCTAAGGTTTGAAATTGTTATGAGGCCATGAACTATGGAAATAATTTTGTGGGCGAAGTATACCATTTACTACGCTAATGGTTTGTTTCAACTCAACACTTTGCGGCCAAATTACTTAAAATAGATATCGATATAACTCGTGAATCAATCAGACATAGTGAGCAAACAAGACAGACCCAATAAATGGAATAACAATAAAAGACATATGACCGGATAAAAAGTGAAAAGATCCAAACGAGATGAATTCTATACAAGAGATTAATCTCTAATGCTTCTGATTCAGCAAAAAGACCAACATTTTTCCACTTAGAAAAACATTAATATTATTAAAAAGTGATCATCAAATAATGCATCCACCCTTTATTAATTGATTACCATATGACATGTAATCATAGTAACTTTCACCCTACTCACTATCATGATTTCAATATACATTTACATGATGAAGAACAGATTCATAAGAAATCAATCAGCATAAGCTCACGCCAAGTAGTCAATTACTATCATGGTGGCCTAAATTCAATTGATTAAACTATTTTCAGTTAGTTGTATAGACAAAGTTTTGCAGAATAAGTCATCTTAAAGCATTCTGCCCACGATCTGTTTTTAGCTCTAAAACTCTTCTATCCAATTTTAGTTAGTAAATTCAACAAATTATACTAGTTCCCAAATCCGTACACTAACAAGATTCTAAGTAGTAACACATCGCTAAAATTCACACAAAGCACCTAAATTGCACAAAAAATACTAATTCAAAATTAATTGGACTAACGCAAGAAATGAACCTCAAACTTTGAACCATGAACCTTACACCAAATTTTTACAATAATGACCAGTTTGCACAAATAGCCAAAATCTAGCAACTCAGATACAACAAACAATCAGGTTCCCATTTTTGACCGAATTATATTCATTGTTTTGTATTAAACCCATATCAAACAAATGCACGCAATAACAACAGATGAACGAAATAACAAAATGATTTCACACTCACTGTTTGGAATCAGATCTAGACGAATAAAGACCAACAATAACAATTCATGAACCAAATAACATCATGATTGATTAACGATGAACCTGTTAATTGAAACTCAGCAGAAGCAGAATCGGCAGCGAACCAGCTTACGACAAACGCCGAATTGAGCTTCGATAACTTGTAAAAATTCAAGGAGAAAAGAGATCCATCTATGAAATCATTTTTTCTTCAAATCTTCATCAAAAAATCCAGTTTCTTTCTATTTATTTCCATCTTTTGATTTTCAGAGCTTTGGCCAAATAAAAAAAATTGTTTCAACTAGGTTTGGGTGGTAATTTCCGGTATAAAAAAGGTTGTTCTACGGAGGTTCGAAAGCTAACTTTGGGTGGTGTTTTGGCTGATCTTGGTGAAGCAAGGGGTGGGGTCGACAGCGGCTAATGGTGGTGTCGAAGTAGAGGGAGGCTGTTGTCTGTGTGTTTATTGCCGGTGAGGTGAGAGAGCTGGGGGGCTGGTTAGGCCAGTGTGTTTGGAGAGGGGTGTATTTGGAGAGGAAGATGGGTCTGCTTTTAGGAGGAGCTGAAGAGAGGTCTCCTCCCAGAGGAGGAAATGGCGCTTGGAGAGGAGGGATCTTAGGTCTGTCTCTATTTTTTAGGTATTGAGGGATATTTAATGAGGTTAGGGTATTGGGCTGGACCGGGTCGGACATGTAAGGTTTTGGGTTAGGGCGGATTAGGAGGAAATTGGGCCATGCAAATTGGCCCAGTCCGAATTTAGCCTTAACAACCTTCTCTTCTTTTTATGCTTCAGCAGAATTAGCCACTTTAGACTCAAATTTAATTTAAATCTATTTCTTGGCTAGCCTATGTATTTATTTTACCTAGTGATGGTCTAGTGCAACTAATTGATTAATTAACCTACGAATGCAATTTTAATTTTTAGAAGATGTATTTAATAATGTAACTAAATCCTAAAAATGCTGTTTAAAATCTAACATGCTATGAAATCAAGGTTCGAACATTTTTATGGTTTTTATGATTTTTAAAGCTATTAAACATGCATTAAATGAAACTAAATAAAGAAAAATTCCTAAAAATTATTTTTTGATTATTTAGGAGTAATTTCCATGCGGTGCAAAAATTGGGTGTTCACAACCCTGAGGCTCTTTAGGATGGCGTTTAGGCTCTTGCGCATTAGGTCGGTACGACCTTTAATATGGCTATATTTTTCCCTCGTTAAAGACTTTTGAAGTTTATTTGTTCGTCCGACTCTTCGATGGCTCGATAAGAACCTTGATTATGAGCCGATATGTGACGAGAGATGAGCACCTCGGGAGGTTCGCTCGGAGACTGATTGCTTCGAAGCCTTTTCATTGTTTGGAGCTAATATGATCGAAGGTGTTTTTATTAAGTCGAGGGTAGCCTGATTAACCGGTTCTCTTCGAAGTAATTTCGAAGTATTTGAAGGCCTGTGATTTTATAGCAACAGTCGGACATCTCCGAGTCATGTTAGTTTGGCCGGAGCCTTATGACTGTAGTCATTGTGTTTGGCCGTAGCCTTTTAGTCCCCGAGTGAGGTAGTATTTGCGTCTATATCGAGGGTATGCCTTTTAAGGGGTCTTACAAGTTCGAATATATAGCCTTGGCTTTAATATCGGGATTATGCCTTTTTAAGGTCTTACAAATTGGACATGGCTTGTTTGAGGTCTTACAGATTTAGACATGCCTTGCTTGAGGTCTTACAGATTTGGTATTGCCTCATGGAGGTCTTATAGTTTTGATATTGCCTCATGGAGGTGTTATAAGCTCGAAGTTGCCTCATGGAGGTCTTATAAGCTCGAAGTTGCCTCATGGAGGTCTTATAATGTTGTCGTTGCCTCATGGAGAGCTTATATTTTTTTAGCATGCCTCATGGAGGTCTTATACATTGATGTTGCCTCTTCGAGGGCTTATGAGCACGAGGTTGCCTCACTGAGGCCTTACAGGGTTGATGTTGCCTAATGGAGGGCTTATGAGTTCGAGTGAGCTGATTGTTGATGACAGTCCCCGAGTGATCGGGAGTTTTTTTGGCCCTAGAGCCGTTTCTTGTGAAAATAACAAACTTTTTTGAAGCACAAAGTGTTTTGATTAGGAAAGATACTCCTTCGATTACTTGGTACTGTTGATACCCAATTTTTTCCTATAACATTTTCAAATGCATATATACCTTCAAAACTATGCATTAGCATCGATTGATATTTTTCCATAATTTCTACATTTTAAAATTAATTTATCCCAGTATTTTATTTATATAAATAATTACAAAATTACATTAAAACGATTTTGAAATATTTCTTGATTTAATATTACTATTTATGGTCATATTAGGTTCAAATTATTTCATAAATGGCCATATTGGCACTTTTTGGTTAGAATTGCAATATCTTTGCAATTGTAGCCCATGTGTACATTATGGCATTAGTTTACTAGAAATTGGTCAATTGTATTTTTAAAATACTAAATAATTGTTTTAAAACATTTCCATGCATGAAAATTATTTTTTACAATATATTAATTATTTTTATTAATTAAATTGTTTGGGTATTTAATAAATAGCCCCTTTTGTTTCAAATTTAACCCAAAAAAGACCAGCCCAAAACCCCTTTTAATTTGGCCCAACCCCTTAGGTCCAAAACTTAACCTGCCCAACCCAATACCCTGGCCAATCCTGGTCGTTGGTCATTTTTTATCAACGGTCCAGATCCCCTTACCATAATTAAACCCTAATGACACCCCTCTTACACCCTCTCATTTCCACCCTCTCCCCCCGCCGTCACCCTCTCTCTTCTCTCTCAAACGCTCTCTACCTAAACCCTAATCCTCAAGCGCCGTCACCTGCGTAGCCCTTCATTCTATGATGTTTCTTTGTCATCTCAGGCCTATACTGCCTCCTTCTTGCTATGGTTCATCAATTTCCTAGATCCTTGAGAAGATCTTAAGGGACCTAGGCAGTCTGGTTTGCACCTTTGATTTCTTTGCATGTTTCAGGCTGTTTGCTCGACCATGAGTAAGAAATCTTTTCTACTTTGCTATGAATCTTTGGTTTTCTAGGCCTATGTTCTCATATTTGTTATGCGTTCTGAAAAAAACCTAGTTACTATCCTCGATCTTCTTAGATCTGTTTAGATCTGAGATGAATCAAGCAACTATCACATGTTTTTCCTTGAAATTCTCCGATTTTAACTGATCTTTTGACTTTCCCTAAACTAGGGTTCATTACAAGTCGTTTTTCAATGGTCTTTCTGATTTTCTAATGTTTAATCGACTATTCTTTAGGCTTCTTCACTGATTTATGCAAAAGCTACTTAAGCCCTATTCGATTTATGTGAAACTCTGATTTCTTGCTTCGATTATGAGTTTTTCAATGTTACCAGTCGTATTGATTCACTTTGTATCTTTGACTTACACGATGTTCCTTTGTCAAATTTATTGCTCTGTGATTTTTGCCCTAACTAATCTTTATTAGGGTTTTTTGAATCATTTTTTCGGCTAACTTCTCTGTGTTTATATAGTTTTACTTAGTCTATTTTATTTATGGGAATCGATATATTCTTTCCAGAATTGTTGTTAATCTGTGTCACGACCCATAATCCTAATCCAGGTCGTGATGGCGCCTAACGACGGGGTTAGGCAAGCCAATATGAATAACACTAAGTGTTACCCTTCCCATTTGATTAAACAAGTCAACATTTACAAATTTTAATCAATTAAACATGATGATAGCTTGACATGGAAATAAAAGCATAACACTGCATGGCCAGAATAAGGCATATGTATGCCTATACAACCCAAAACCCAAAATATACACTACGCGTGTGCCAGGAACTAGTGTCACGAGAGTCATGGGCATACTAACGGAATATACAAAGGAAAGTAATATATATACAAATCCACAGTCTGGATGAAATCGACGGGGAAAATAACAAAAGTAAGTGAAAACTCCATGGTGCTGCTGGGAATCCCCAGAGGAAACAGCTCACCGTGAAGTCAAGTCCACAAGCTCAAGACCTATCTCCGGTACAATAACCAGAAGCACCGACCTCATAACCTGTACAGTTAAGTACAGAAGTGCATCATGAGTACATAATAAATAAATATGTACCTAGTGAGTATCCCGCCTAATCTCGAAGAAGTAGTGACGAGAGGTCGACTCGATACTTACTAAGGTCCAACAGTAATAACATATGATAGAATATAATGAAATACAATAGGCATGTCAAGAAATAAGAAACAAGTACATATCAAGAGCAGAAAACCAAACAACTATTGAATTAAACAATAATGCACTTTCAAGGGTAAGACCACTGAAACGAAACAATAACCAGCAAGTCTTAGATCTGCCGTGGCGTACGGCCCGCTCCCATAAGGTACCTTCTAAACTCGTCGTGGCGTACGACCCTATCCCATATGTATTTCAAGTATTTCTCAGCACTGCCGTGGCGTACGGCCCGCTCCCATAAGGTACCTTCTAAACTCGTCGTGGCGTACGACCCTATCCCATATGTATTTCAAGTATTTCTCAGCACTGCCGTGGCGTACGGCCCAATCCCATATATATCGCAAACACTTCTCAACATTGACGTGGCGTACGGCCCGATCCCATATATATTTCAATATTTCTCAACTTCGCCGTGGCGTACGGACCGATCCCATATATAAACAATACCTCTCAACTCCGTCGTGGCGTACGACCCGATCACATATATGTATCACAATAACTTTTCAACTCTGTCGTGGCGTACGACCCGATCCCATATAAGTATAATCACTCTCAAACCTGTTGTGGCGTACGACCCGATCCCAATATCTTATAATAACTACTTTCCATAACAAATTCCTTTCCATTCAACAATTTTCCATAAAGCCTCAGAGGATTAATACTATACAAAGTATAATCTCATAGTACAATGGCGTCGCAATGAATCATATAAAGAATTACAAGGAATCATATAAGGCATTACGAGAAAACATATAAGGCATTACGAGGAAGCATATAAGACATGATGTGGGCCTAACTACCCGGACATAACAATGATAGCCGCTACGTACAGACTCTCGTCACTTTGTGCGTACGTAGCCCCCAAACAATTTACACATAGCATATACATCACCTATGGGGACAATTCCCTATTACAAGGTTAGAAAGGAGACTCACCTCGTGTCAAATATACCCCTCGGACCACAATTGCGCCCGAAACTCCTAAATCTAGACCCGAGGACTCACAACTAGCCAAAAGGTATACAATAATATCAATGCATGCACAATGCGGGAAGTTATCTTAGCTATTCAATAAAATCGCTATTCTTGAAGAATTCCCAAATTCCAACCCCGGTCCCGTATGTTCAAATTTCGAAAAATCTCGAAGGGATCACTCACCCATAGCCTAAGGATCATTAAGGTGTGATTTCTTCTCGAATTCATGGCCTAAAATGGAAAATCACAAAATCTTCAAGAACCCTAAAATTACTACCTAATTCTAAGATTTTAGATAATTTAGTAGGGAATTTAACTAGGAATTAATGTTTGAAACTAGTAAAACCATGGAATTTACTTACCTCAATAACAGTGGTGGAAGGTTCCTTGAAGAGCTCTCTAAAAACTTGAGGAGGAAGATGAAAATGGAGGAAATATGCTAAGTCCCGTATTTAATAAAATTGTTCAGGGATTCCGTCACTGCGATCGCGACAAGGGCCCTGTGATCGCGAAGGCCAACTGGCCAGACCTCTGCGATCGTGGCAGAGGTCCTGCGATCGCGAAGGCCAACTTGCCAGACCTCTGCGATCGCGGCAGAGGTCTTGCGATCGCGAAGAGTAACTGTGCCCGGCCCTGGCTTGGCACTATGTGATCGCGACAATGGGGCAGCGATCGCGAAGAACAATCAGCAGCCCAGCCAAATTCCTTCTCCACGATCGCGACCCACCTCCTGTGATCGTAGAGAAGGAAACCAGATAGCAAAAATCTGGTTTTTCCAACTTAGTTCCCGGGGGTCCAAAACTCACCCGAGCCCCTCGGGATCCCGTCCAAAAGCACCGGCAAGTCTGTATTCATGATACAGACTCGCTCAAACTTCCGGAACGCGAAAAACAACAACGAAACTCAAAATTAAACCCCAAAACCAAATTGAATCAAGCTTAAGAACTTAAGATTCTAGAATTCATTTCAATGTGCCGAACCGGCCTATACTACTCGGAATGATTTCAAATTTTGCAGACAAGTCGTAAATGACATAACAGAACTATTCCCAGTCTCGGAATTGCATTCAGACCTTGGTAATATAAAATCACATTCCAAACCAAATTTCAAATTCTATGAAAATCCTCAAAACTTCATTAACTCTAAATTTTCCCATTTTGATCCGAAACCCGTCAAATCAAGTCCGTTTCTTACCAAATTTCAGAGATAACTTAAATAACACATATCAAACCTGTTCCGGGCTTTGAAACCATAATACAGGCCCGTCAGCTCAGGTTTCACATCGAGGTTCATTTTCATAAGTCTTTATTATTTTCAGAAAATAATTTTCCTTAAAAATTCATTTCTCGGACTTGGGTCCTCGGAGTTCGATTCCGGGCATACGCCCAAGTCCCATATTTTCCTACGGACCTCTCGGGGCCGCCAGATCAAGGGTCCGGGTCCGTTTACCAAAAATGTTGACCAAAGGCAACTTTATTCAATTAATTATCATAAATTCAACTCTTTATCAAGTTTCCACATTAAAGCTTCCCGGCTACGCGCCCGGGCTGCGCATGCACATCGAGGTGAGATTAACGGAGGCTTTCAGGGCCTCGTAACACAGTCATAATTAAATTTACATAAGATGACCTTTTGGGTCATCACAATCTGGTTGATTGATTTACTCTGTTAAGAATCTGTATTCCTAAGTCTTGCATGTTTCTGTGATTACGACCTTAATTAGTCGTTCTTGCCTTATTTGATTGATGTATATTTACTGATCCTTTTACATGATTCTTTCCTTAATTAGACCCCTGATTATTTACTACTTTATTTTGTGATTTAAAATTATTGCCTTAATTAATTCCTGTCATTATCGTTGGCTAATTGACCTTAATTAAGGGAAGACTATGCTGAACTTCTTTATATGATTGGATTCTGTGATCCCTTAATTGCTGAGTATTGGTTCTCTTACCTTATTTGCTCTACTCTTGAACTACTATATAAACTCTCTTATTTTACTTCTTAAGACACGAACACAAGTTCAGAACACACACTCACACTCAAACTCTCTCATCTTTCTCTACTACTTGTGATAACTCTTGGTCTAGCCGACTAAAAGCCAAGGCTAGACATTGGAACTACACTCGCTTAATATCTTGCACTTTCTTCTTTAACTGACATGTCTCTAGTTAAATTTTGAAGCCCAAACTCTATGTGTTCCATTCCTGTACTAGTTCATTGTCTATGAATTCAATATATTTTCATGTTTACTGATTTGCTTATCATGTCTAAATTCTATCTTGTTCAATGTGTAATTAGTATGTCCAAACTTCGCTAGGTTATTTGATACTGGACCAACCTGTTTATTGATTTCTGTTTGATCCCTTAGCTATGTGATCATGTTAGTAACTTAATCCCCTGATTTTATGTCTAATTCTGTCCAAGACACCCTTGTTTTTAATATGATTCTACTACATTTTTTCTTTATGTCTTAATTTCCCATTATCATGGATAACCTGTTAAGTCTCTAAAACTCCTAAGTGTTCTGTGCAGTTGCTGTCTATATGCCTCCCCTGTACCATGTTCATGTGCCCTTAATGTTTTTTCTATATGTTCCCAACCACTTTCACCCTTGTGTGAAAAATCTGCTTGTTAAGTGCCTATGAATTTGGTATTCTATGATTAATTGGTTGTTTGCTGAATTTGCTCTCTTCAGAACTGATTTCAAAACTATTCTTAGCATTCTTCTAAAACTGGTTTCACTCTTAGCATCTTCTTAAAACTAGTTTCTATTTCAGAAAATCTTTTCACTCCTAAAGTTATCTCAACACTGTTTTATTAATTCTTTCAAACCATGTCAAGCACTCTCACTTTACTCTTAGACTATTAGGTTTTGCATCTCCAGTGTGTGCACTGCATAGGAATCCATGAGATTCCTCTGAACTCTGGCACACTAGGGCTAGCCCTTCCACACTGCACATAACTAGTCCCCTATTTGAGAAAAAGTCTTGGTGAGAGCACTGCTCGGGATCCTTGAGGTCCTTAGGGAACTCTGACACACTTGGACCCACAAATTGGCTATGAGATTCTTGGCATTTGAGACTATATTGAAGGCCTGGTACTCCCAGGTTCACTTTGGGCCTGCTTCAGGCTCCCTATAGTATAGTTTACATTTCATTTATGTAATTGATTCAATCCTGGCCTGTAATAATCCCTTGTAAACAGATATTGGGGTAATTAGTAAAAAAGGGAGGGTTGATATATGATTTTGTGGGGGTAAACTAGGTAGAAATCATGTTTTAGGTTTTGCATTATGTTGATTTGCTGTAAAAAGCATGTTCTAGGTTTGTGTGATGCACTAGATATCTTGCTTTAGGATTGCCATGCTTAATTGCATTGAACAATGCTAAATTGGTGCATTAGATACCCTGTCTTAGGATATTCACGTTTATTTCTTTCGCCTATTAGAAATCATGTTGTAGTTCATCACCTTATCTCTGATTCTGCTCAAGTCATAATCACCTAGAAACTTGTTGTTGAAATCACTGCTATAATTATGCTTAGTCAATTGATCATTAGAAATCCTGCCTTATGACTCTGTTTACATCTGCTTTAAATCACATCTATGTCGCCTAAATAAAAAACCGTCTGTAAAGATGTTTAAAAACAGCCCCACACATAGGTATCATGTTCTGGTATAATCAGCATGAAATCAGCTGTTATAGTATTCATCACTAGATCAACATGCGTATAGGAGGGAATAACTTCAAGATATTTTAATTAGTTCCAAGAATTATGATTGCATATAGTCCCACGCCTAGGCAAGCCTTAGGTAATTAATGTTCTTATAAAAACTGTGAAATTGTGCTTTGTTTACTTATAAACTGCTCAGGTGTAGCAGGTCTCAAAATCAGTAGGCAAACTGATTAAGATTGTGTAACTTTGCTTTTAAAAAAAAGCAATGCTGCATATTCTGTGTTTGTGATGCTCCCCTAGATACCCTGTTCTAGGACTTCCCTGAAAATACCTAAAATATGTGTTTGAGACGTGCTGCTTATTTGCCTATGTATGTGGAGGTAAACATGAGCCCCTTAACTTCTCCCCTATTTGGTAGTCGTATGTGTTATTGGTTGTCGCCTATATTTTTACCTTTTGAACACCTTATGAGGGTCTAGAACTGCCTAAGTCTAGAGGTCCTAAACTCCTCCGGGACCACAAGGAAGGGACGGGTAACAACACGTTTAGAGTTCGTTAATCAAACTCACTTATAACCTCTAAGGGGAGGATAATGGGTAGTAAAAGGATATGATGACCTGTGCGCTAATGCAACGCGTAGCCCATCTAATTGAGGAGTGATTACCGGGCATTGTACATATATGCTCCTATAGGCCAAATAACCTAGGACTTCCCTTATTCCTTTTATATATGTGTGCTTAGACTGCTTATCTGTCAAAAAGTCTTTTATTCTCTTACATATGTGTGCTTAGACTGCTTATCTGTCAAAAGGTCTTTTATTCTTTTACATATGTGTGCTTAGACTGCCTATTTGCTAATTGACTAATTCACAAAGTAAGTTTGGCTAGGATCCACCGTTGTGGACCTTGAGGGGTGCCTATCACCTTCCCTTCGAAGTAATTTCAAGCCCTTACCCAATCTCTGGTAATGCAAGCTGGTTCTATGCGTTATTTGTAATAGGTGCCCTAACACGCCTTAATTCGTTAGGTGGCGACTCTTCAACTTCTTGTACCCCTTTCCCAAAAGGAAACGATTTGTCCCAATAATGTCAAAACCCGGACTCCGCGAGGATAAAGGAGCCGCGACAGCATGGCGATTCTGCTGGGGATATTCCATGCTTTTACCATAACAAATTGCTTTGTGAATTAGTCTGAACGTGCCTTACTTTGTTAATACCTGCACTCTTTCCCTTTCCCCTTTATGTGGACTTAACTGTTTATTTTCAAGTATTTATTTTTCCGATATGAAACTGACTTGTTTCTTTGTTTTCATTCTTAACTGTTTTCAATCATAATTGTTGTGTTTACCGCTTTCATAACGTGCAAATACGTGACACCATGTTATTTATTGCTGCATAAAATCATGCTCAACATCATATTCCACTCGTGCCTAAACAAATCTTATAGCAACGCTTGATGAGTGGTTGCGCTCTTCCAATTTATATTACCCTTTAAATTCGGAAAGGCTTATTTGCGGTAAAACTAGTCGATCAGCAGTGCAGTCGACGGTTCCGTGCCTTTCCCCCTTGAGTTGTCCGCTTGAGGGTACCGGTCTAGACCCCCATAGTAACCTTAATCTTATTATTGTGCATGCATCATGGTCAAACCCAGCCGGGTTAATGTGTTGTCCACATAATAACCCTTTAAGATGAGCCTTATCCAAAATCCACCGAGGTTCCCACAATCCCAACGGACACAATCACGTTCTGTGCATTAATTTGGAGAACTAAATGCCAATATTCTAGTCATTGGCGACATCCCTTATAAGTGTCAAGCTTAGCACATGTGGCACTGCAAAATCATCGTGGAGAAAAACACCATTTAGCCAGACAGGTATCATGCTGGATGTGCACCTCTCTACCCGACATGGTTGGAAGACAACCTAGATGGGATAGTGAGGCCAGGAGCTAGTCGAGGAAATAGGATCATAGATGAAGATGCCGAGGCTCAGGTTAAATCAACAGCCAGCACAAAAGGGTCCATGATTCCGAGAATGAGCACCGGGAAATACATGAGATCAATAGGAAGCTGATCGAGGAATGGAAGGAAATGGATATTACTTCCAATAGAAGGCTGGAATATCTGGAGCGAGGTTTAGTGGAGCTGGAGGGAAAAGTCATAAAGAGTATCGAGGATTTCCAGAATGCTGAAGGGAGCGAGGGAGGACACTTGGCTCGAGCCTACCTGCTACTAGGACTGCGCGAGCTGGGAAACTTGTTTGATGGAGTCAAGAAGATCGAATCTTGGGAAGGTCCTTCTGGGACAAAATAATCTAGATTTACTTTTGCTTTCATAAATGTAATAAGGCCAAGTGCCATTTGTGACTTATTTTGTATTGTTATTTGGGGATTTGTCTATTTTATATTAATGAAATGAGGGATATTTGGCATCTAAGTTCTCCAAATCAACTTGTCGCTAGGCCTACCTCGGGCACAACGAGGCTCCCAAATTAGGACACGAATTTACATTTCTGCAATACATGTTTAAATGCTGCAAATACTCTCTTTATGATCCTCACTAACTTGGCTACCTTTTGTTTTTATTTTATTTCTTTTGGTTATTCCCATTCCCCAAAGGATGGTTCGTGCATACTGGCATCATCAGCATATCATACAAGATGCAGGGGCCCTCTACCTTCTCCTCCTCCTAGTACACCAAAAGGCAAGGGAAAAGCGAAGATGGAAGACTTGAACAACATCAGAAAAGAAAACACTACACCACCTGAACATCCAGAGGCTTCTGATAGTCAGTGTACTCAAGTCTCGAATGATGCTATTTCGCAACTCGAATAGAGAATACTGAAACTCCAAGGAGAACTTGAGCATGTCCGGAACATAGAAAACTTGTCCTTCTCACTCAGCGTCCCAGACGTCAGTCATCATAACACCCAGAACCCCACACCACCTCAAAATACACCCAACAAGCACTCACAAAATCCTCCTACACCTCACCACTACGCAACTCCACCACAAAATCAAACCATCCCACCACAATACCAACAAAACACCTACCACACTCCACGATACACCCCACCAATCATCCCTGAACCCCAAAATTCTACCAATGATCATCACTATGCTCAAGCTCCAGGCCACCAAAATAACCCCATATATGTGGAGACCCTACCTCACTCCACTAAACCCATCTCTTATACAACAGAATCCAGTGAGAAGGACATGCTCATCAAGAACTTGAGCGAGGAACTCAAGAAGTTGACTAGCCGAGTTCAAGGCGTGGAAGGAGGCAAGGGGGTAGAAGGTTAGAACTATGAAGACATGTGTATACAACCTGATAGAACTTCCAGAGGGTTACAAAACTCCCAAGTTCGAGATGTTTGATGGTACAGGTGATCCCACGGTTCATTTGAGGACCTATTGTGACAAGTTAGTCGGGGTCGGAAGAGATGAGAAGATCCGGATGAAACTCTTTATGGGAAGTCTTACAGGGGATGCCTTGTCCTGGTACATCATCCAGCATCCTAAAAAGTGGTCCAACTGGGTGAGTATGGCATCGGATTTCATGTACCGATTCAGGTTCAACACAGAAAATGCACCGGACGTCTTTTACATTCAGAATCTCAAGAAGAAACCTACTGAAACCTTTCACGAGTATGCCACTCGTTGGAGGTCAGAATCGGCTAAAGTCAGGCTGGCATTGGACGAAGAGTAGATGAACAGGTTCTTTGTCAGGTCACAAAACCTGCAATATTATGAAAGACTAATGGTTATTGAAAATCACAAGTTCTCCGACATCATCAAGCTTGGTGAAAGAATCCAAGAGGGTATCAAGAGTGGGATGGTCACAAATCTTTGTGGCACTACAAGCCACCAACAAAGCACTGCAGTCTGGTGGTATATCTAAGAAAAAATATGTAGGAGCGGTAATGGTTGCACAAAGACCCAAAACCCAATTCGTATATCGAACCTCCCCACTTGCATATAAAGAACCTCCACCTACATATCAACCATCACCTCCACCTACATACCAACCATCACCTCCACCTACATATCAACCCTCATCTCCCAGATATTCCAAACCATTCACTGTCTACCACATCTATAGCTCCCAACCATCCCACTTTCAGTCACCGCCAACTCGCCAAAACATCCCTAGACCACGACCTAACTTTGACCACAGGCCGCCCAAATAGTATACTGCCATTGCGGAACCCATCGACCAACTGTATGAGAGTTTGAAAGATGCTGGTTACGTCAATCCCAATAGGTCAATCCAAACAATACATGTGCATACTATTCAGGCATGAAAGTATATACCATCAATGAGTGTCGCGCATTAAAGGACAAAACCCAGGCTTCAATCAACAATAAAATCATCCAGGCAAAGGAGGCTGCGCCTAATATCCGCAATAACCCCCTCCCAGATTACATGGGTGAAGGCATCAATGTGATAGAAATGGATAAAGAATGGGATCCAGAGGGATCAATCAGGTTAATAAAAGAGGGTGATGATCCCATGAAGCCCGCAATTACACTCAATCCCATTATAGTACATATACAGCCGCCAAGAAAAGTTGAGATAACCGCATCAGTCTTGTTCGAGGTTGAAGTAGCACCACCAATAGACACACTTGTTCCATTTGAGGTTGAAGTAGCACCACCTACAGTGGCACCTATTCCATTTGAAGTAAAGGTAGCCGCACCACTTACAGTTACAATATTCACCACGCTGCTTTTCGCCACTAAGGCCATGCCCTGGGATTACGTAGCTTAAGCTAAGAGAAGAGGAAAGACCAAAATAGAAGAAGCTGGTGTTGTACAAGGGATGACAAGGACCGGGAGGGTCTACACACCCGAGCATTTGGGAGAGTCCAGCAAGCAGGCCTCTAACAAACCTCCCGTCATTGAAACAGGTCCGGATGACCTCTAGAGGAAGGTACAAGCAAGAGAGTACTCAATCATAGATCATCTGGACAAGACTCCAGCCCAGATAACTATCTTGTCGCTACTGTAGAATTCAAAAGCGCATAAGAGTGCTCTGATGGAAGTCTTGAATGAAGCATATGTGCGCAATAACATCACGAGCGGAGAGATAGCTAAAATGGTGGGGAAGGTATTAGAGAGTCACAAGATCACTTTCCACGAAGATGAATTGCATCCTGAAGGTTTGAGTCATAACAAGTCACTGCATATCACCGTGCAATGTGAAGACTACTTCATTACCGGGGTTCCAATTGATGGGGGATCCAACCTCAATATTTTCCCGCTAACAACACTGAAGAGGTTGCTGTATGAAATTCGAGAGGGGACCATGAATATAAAGGCATTCGACGAGTCTCAAAGGGATACCATCGGATAAATCAATCTCTGCCTACAGATGGGGCCTACATGGTTTGATGTCGAGTTTCAAGTGTTAGACATATCCGCGTCCTACAACTTGTTGTTGGGATGATCGTGGATACATGCCGCTAGGGCTGTGGATTCGACTTTGTATCAGGCGGTAAAATGTGAGTGGAATCATCAAGAGGTGATTATCCATGGAGACGGGAGCAACCCCATATACAACCGCCAGACTATCCCGGTAGTTGAGAATAGAAGAAGGCTCGGTGAAGAAACTTATCACCACATCGAGCGGGTCAATTCAATCGACAAAGATAAGTGGTGGGACAGTAAGATAGAAAGCATGATGAATTGGAGTGGGTATGAACCTGGAAAGGGTCTCGACAAGAATCTTCAGGTCATTTCCAAGCCGATACGGCTGAAGCGCCATGACACTACTTTTGTCCTGGGATATCAGTACACTTGGCGAGAGTACAAAAACGGGCAACCACCGTGGCGTGGTATTTACTATCTATTAGAGCAGCCCATACCACATTTGGAATAGACATTCCAACAGGCCGACATCATATAGGGTTCAGAAGAGGAAAAAGCACTCGCAGCCTTAAGTAACTTGTCCTTGGAGGATGAAGATATGGACTGTTGTGTAATTGCCGAGGAGGAGGAGGAAGGCCCTACCATCGAAGCTGTGAGCAAGGGATCATTCCTTAGAAACTTGAATGTCAAACCATCCAGGACGTGATGAGTCCCAGGGTAGCAAGGCTGAACAACACTATTTATTTGTTTGCTAAGAAAATGATTTCCTTTTTGCATTGTCTGTTTTAAAATATCCAGTGTTCCAAAACATTTATTTAAATTATTGAAAATCGCTTTTTATGTTTCAATGAATCAATATTTATTATTACCATTTTTCCTCTCATATCTTTATCTATACAACATTATTATTTCCTGTCTTGATGAACCAACAACTCTGACATTTAATAAGACAACGCAACAAAGGGATAGTGATTCAAAGGAAAAGATGTCATACCCGAGGAAATTGTCAGAGAAGTAGAAGATTTTGAGAACAAGCCTAAGTCCAAATTGGACAAAAGAGAGATAATCAACTTGGGAGATTCAGAGACTGTCAAGGAAACTCGTATCAGCATCCACTTATCGCCGTCAGAGAAAGAAGAGTACACACGATTCTTGAAAGAATATGAGAACATATTTGCATGGTCGTACGATAATATGAACGGGTTAAGTACATCTATCGTGGCTCACAAATTGCCCACGAACCCGATGTGTCCACCAGTGAAGCAGAAACTTAGGAAATTCAAGCCTGATATGAGTTTGAAAATCAAGGAGGAAGTCACTAAACAAATCAAAGCCAAGGTCCTCAGGGTAGTTGAATATCCAACTTGGTTAGCCAACATCACTCCCTACTTGCTGGTTTATGGTACGAAAGCTGTTATTCCTGCCGAAGTGGAGATTCCCTCCTTGAAGATCATGCAAGAAGCTGAGCTCAGCGATGCAGAATGGATAAGAAGCCGTTATGAGAAGCCAACCCTCATAGACAGAAAAATGATGAATGCAGTGTGTCACAGGCAGCTCTACCAGAACAGAATGACTAGATCCTTCAACAAAAGAGTCAAGCCGAGACAGTTCACACCGGGGCAACTAGTGTTGAAGAATATCTTTCTGCATCAGAATGAAGCCAAAGGGAAATTCTTCCCTAACTGGCAAGGCACTTACATGGTTCACAGAGTATTGACAGGAGGGCCCCTCATACTTGCAAAAATGGACGGAGAAATCTGGCCAAAGCCGATCAACTTAGACGCAATCAAGCGATACTATGTGTAACTCTTTATGCTTTCCTCATACGATGTAAGTTGAACTACGCCCGACTTGATTCCCGTTTAAGAGGGGATACGCAGGAAGCCCTATGGGTTCAGTCACAATTCAATAAAAATCTTATTTCCCCCATAATCCGAAATTGGGGCAGAATTTTGAGGAGGACCCTCAAAATTCCAAAGCAAGTTCAGCCGATCTCAGCATGTACAACATTTAGAGATGTCTACCCGTCTAGCTGGGGAAGAATTTTGATTAGGACCCTCAAAATTCCATAAATGGAGAGTTTTCAATGTATCGGATCGTGTCACAGTCACTGGTTCATCTAACCAATTTCTAAAATAATATCATTTACTCTATTGTTGAAAACTATGCATGCTCGCTTGTGAAATAGTTTTGTTTAGCAAACGCTAACCCCAATTATTCGAACAAGACATTCAGACTGAGCAAAGCAAGTCAAGCAAGCCGACAGAGGCACGAACCGACCTCCCCTCTTTTTTACAGAACTCACGATTTTTCTTTGGATGCAGAATCGAAGAATATGCATGCCTCGAAGTCACAATCTTCATAACAACCGCGACACTGAAATCTGCTACCAGCTAAGAAACTCTGCTATCATCTGCTATTCATTCTATCTTTCCTGCATAAGGCTAAGCACTGCCTTCATCTCGCATTAGGCTAAATCCTGCCTCCACATTTGCATGAGGTTAAGCTCTACCTCTATATTTGCATAAGGATAAGATCTGCCTTCATTTGCATGGGACTAAGCCATGTTCCACATTTGCAGGAGACTAAGCTATGTCTCCATACTTGCATAAGGCTAAGCCCTGCCTCCATATTTACATAAGGCTAAGCTCTGCCTTCATCTTGCATGAGACTAAGCCCTGTCCCGCATCCTGCATGAGGCTAAGCCCCGCCTCCACATTTGCATGAGTTTATGCTCTACCTCCATATGTGCATAAGGCTAAGCTCTCCTTTCATCTGCATGGGACTAAGCCCTGTCCCGCATCGTGCATGAGACTAAGCGCTGTCTCCATCTACATGAGGTTAAGCTCTACCTCCATACTCACATGAGGCTAAGCACTGCCTCCGTATTTGCCTAGGGCTAAGCATTGCCTTCATCTGCATGGGACTAATCCTTGTCTCGCATCTTGCATGAGGTTAAGCTCTACCTCCACGCCTGCATGAGGCTAAGATCTGCCTCCAATTTACATTCTTTCACCGAGACTAGGCGTTGTCGCTCCGACACTATCTATTTTCTCTCCTTTCGGGCTAAGCTCTACCCTCAACTTCACAAGACTAAGCCTTGTCTTGTTTCTCTTAACATCATATTATTGCATCTCATGGGATGAAATATTGCCAACTTGTCCAACGACGTCATAGTCAGAAGGCATCATCCTCATAGCCGGAAGACACCATGTCATGGCCTGAGGATCCCTCAAATCTGCATATCATTAAAGGCGTCATGGTTTGGAGGCACCATTTTCATGGCACAAGAACATCATTTCATGGCTTGCGAATACCTCAATGAACAATCATGGCCTAGGACATCATGGTCTATGGACGTCATCCTTAACCGTTCGAAGACAACTTTCTTGGTCCGTAGGGAATCTGCATCATGTTTTAAATTTCTGCACAGATACATGCTCCTAGAATCTCGTTATTTGCAGGTGACCTAGTAAGCAACCGCTATCCTAGAAGGAGAAATATTGCTCCAGATCCTTCATATTATATCAAACCTGACCGCTCACCATCAACGTTGTTTCACCCGTTTCAAAATCTTGTGTCCGTTCTTGCGATGAATTCATCGGTATATTCCGCTGACGAATTTAGAACTACACACTGCATGATTCCTATAAAACCAGGGATATCTAGGCAGCTCAAAAGCCAGAGTGTGGCCTAAATCTCTCAAACCATCTCGCTCGGTCAAAATTGGTCATTATATCTTTACCCGACAACTCTTTCATCGTTTTCGGGTAAAGAGGGGCAGCTGTTGATACCCAATTTTTTCCTATAACATTTTCAAATGCATATATACCTTCAAAACTATGCATTACCATCAATTGATATTTTTCTATAATTTTTACATTTTAAAATTAAATTATCCCAGTATTTTATTTATATAAATAATTACAAAATTGCATTACAAATAATTTTGAAATATTTCTTGATTTAATATTACTATTTATGGTCATATTAGGTTCAAATTATTTCATAAATGGCCAGATTAGCAGTTTTTGGTTACAATTGCAATAACTTTGCATTTGTAGCCCATGTATACATTATGACATTATTTTACCAGAAAATGATCCATTGTATTTTTAAAATACTAAATAATTATTTAAAACTATTTTCATGCATTAAAATTATTTTTTACAATTTATTAATCAATTTTATTCAATTGTTTAGGTATTTAATAAATAGCCCATTTTGTTTCAAATTTAACCCAAAAAGACCAGCCCATGACCCCTTTTAATTTGGCCTAACCCCTTAAGCCCAAAACTTAACCTGCCCGACCCAATACCCTGGTCAATCCTGGTCATTGATCATTTTTGATCAACGGTCCAGATCCTCCCTACCATAATTAAACCATAATGACACCCTCTGGAGGCGGTCAGTGGAAAGCCATAATAACCACAAAATCTGTCTCTCCGATTTTAGCCGTATACAGATAGTCCCCACATTTTTAGAGTGAAATGATAAGAAACGGTCTTGCCTCTTCGATATGTCCATCATGACGTCAGCCCCGTTAGAGCATTAAATGACATGACTCAAAGGCTGCGTAGAGGTCGCTGTCAGCACGATTATCGAGAAGCCCACGAACCATTTTGGTTTGACTTTTCAACTTCTCAAACCTTGCCCCAAATGGCTCCTTTAAATACCTCATTGTTTGTCATTCATACTTTTACAACATTTTCAAGTTTTCAGATCTAAATTCATTATCTTATGCATTTATCTTCTCTTTGTGCTTGCTTCTTCATCTTCATTCTCAGAACCTTTGTTATAGCTATGGCAAAGACTTCTAAAAAGGTACCCTAGAAAGAGGGTTCCACTTCTTCTTCACGCCCGTCCAAGAGAAAATAAAAAACACCCCCGAGTATCGAGCAATGTATTCCCGGTTCCTTCGATACAATTTCTAATTTCACCATCGATAAACCCTCTTCCATACCGGGCCGATGCGAGAACATGTCCCGATATATCAGTGTAGTAACAAGGTGGAGAGAGTAAAAGCAAACTGCCGTTGGGGAAGGCAGTACAAGTAGAAATCCCCAAAGTTGAGGAAAGCATAGTCATATACAAAGCTGGCTTCCTCAGCGTCTACACATATCCTTTCACTCTGGGTCCCGTCGAATCTTCTTCCCCATCGATTGACCCGGTGAATGTTGACTTTTGCCGCCAGTACCGAGTGACACACGGTCATATATATCCTTCCTTATGGAGGATTGTATACATTCTTCGATATTTCACCAACCAGGTCGAGGGAATGGCCTTCACCCTCGACCATTTGATAAGGTTGTATAGCCCCCGTCTCCTTCGAGGGGGTTTACCTAAGCTACAACATCGGTCTGCGAAGATGTTCATTGCGAGCATCGATGAAGACAAAGTCCGGGGATGGATGAGCCAGTTCGTCAGAGTAAGGACATCAGACATCATTCTTGCTGATAGGATTCCATTCCTAGAGGAATGGAACATGAGGCGTAAGTATTACTTCCTCGAAAACATTTTATTGCTCCTTCTTCTTATTCAGAACCGATTTTCATTTGATCATGCAGCCACTGTCTGGTTCCCCAGCGTGGTCTAGGACGTCCCAGGATGGATCAGGTGTTTCGACTCTGCCTTGCCATACGGCAAGCATTCTTGGCGGGACTTGGCCAAGACGCGGTGGCAGGCCAAGAACCACGGTAAGCTCTACTTGCGGTCATTGCAAAATTTTACATAAGTTTCTTTTGTGGAGGTAAGTTTGATATATCATGCATATGCAGGCCTCGAGGATAATGTGTCGATGAGACCGCCTCCCCCCCAAAGAAAAAGAGGTTTCGAAGCCCGATAAGGGTAAGAAGAGGAAGAAGGAGACATTGGCTGAGTCTCCAAAATCAAAGAAGCCCAAGGTCAGCAAGCCCAAGATCGATGCCATGGTCTTAACTTTCGCTGCTGCGGCGAGTCTTCGTACCGCAGACAAAGATGATGATGATGATGAACTCCCTTTGGTACAAAGGGTAAGACAGAGTGTTGATGCTCCGAAAACTGTTGGGCTGGGGGCCTCCGAGTCGGAGGTGGTCGATGTGGTCCAAACTCGAGTATAGGAAATCATCGAGGATGGTTCAGGTGCAGTCCCCGATCCTCAAATCGGACATGGTATAGTACATGCCAGCGAACACTCAGCTGGCAAGTTCGGAGGGCCTGGATCCAAAATATTTCGGGGCCAAGTAGAAACTCTGATAGAGATTGATGGCGTAGGCGGCTTTGGTCTGGGCCCTTCATTTTCCCTAGGGGAAATAAGGGATGCGCAGTACAGGGGCACTTCCGATGTGGGGGCCGCTCAGGAAGTGGACAATACATTCAAAGATTACTTCATCGACCTCGAGGAGGACACCAACCTTGATGCCTCCGTCGCCCTCGAGGAGGCCGAGAGGCTTCAAAAGAAGGTAATATTCTTCGGCATACCACTTTTGCTTCAAAATTTTACCCTTGCTTTTCTAACTTCCCTGCTTTGTTGTAGGTCGAGAAGCTATACGGTAAGGCCTTCTAGAAGCTTCAAGACGAATTGACTTGCCGCGAGGAGGAGCTCGAGAAGCTTACCTCGGAGCTGATAGAATTGAAGGCCTCATCCGCCCGAAAGGAAGAGGAGTTGAACGAGCTTCGGACCAGTCTAGAGGGAGTGCATCAGGAGCGAACCATCTTTGCCGAGCAGGTAAGATGGAATTTATAAGTTCATTTATTATTCTCATAATTTGTTTTTTACTAATTAGATTCATCTCTGCATATTGAGAAAAAGAATTCCCTGGTTGGGCAACTCCAGGAAGAGGTTTCGGCCAAGGATGCGGAGATCCTCGGGGAAGGATCTTTTATGCAAAGATTTGACCTCGACCCAGGATCTTCTTCGGAGTGCCTAAGAGGAGGTCACTTCATTATCTGCGGTCAAGTGTGAGGCAGATGAGCATGTGGCCTTGTATAAAAGAGATGCAGATGCCGCCAATGATCGGGCTAAGCAGATATTCGAAGAGGCCGATCTCAAACTGGCTTGGGCCATTTCTCATGCTCTTTCACAAGCTAGGAGGCAGGCCCTCGAGGAAGCAAGTGCCAAAGGTGCCGATCTCTCTACTGAGATTAAGAAGGTCAGTGTAACGACCCGACCGGTCATTTTGCGCTCTAGCACATTGTTCAGCAGTTTGGGGGCATGAGAAGCTTCATTTCAAGTATTATGACTTGTGCGGATGGTCGGAATTGAAATTCGGGAGGTTCGGAGGCAATTGAAAGGAAAATTTGCATTTCAGAAGCCTAAAGTTGGAAGAATTAACTAAGACTGGGATTTGGAGTAAACAACCTCAGAATCAGGATCTGAGGGTTACAGCAGGTTCGTGTGATGATTTCGGACTTGGGAGTATGTTCGGATCGGGTTTTGATAACCCAGGAGCGTTTCAGCGTATATTGTTGAAGTCAGCAATTTTATAAGGAATTTTCGAAGTTTGGGTTGAAGCATATTTCAGAGATATTGATGTTTGTTTGGAATTCTGACTCTAGGAATAGCTTTGTATTGTGATTTTGGATTTAAGAGCGCGATCGTAAGTGAATTTGGATGTCCGTAGGTTATTTTGAAGTCGTTTGGCTAAAGATAGAAATTTGAAGGTTTTTGAAGAATCCGACTGGAAGTGGAAATTTTGATATCAGGGTCGGAATGTGGTTCTGGAAGTTGGAGAAAATCCGTAATGTCAAATACGACTTGTGTGGAAAATTTGGGGTCAATCGGATATGATTTGACATGTTTCGTCGTTGGGTGTAGTAGTTTGAAATTTCTATCTTCATAAAGTTTGAATTTTAGTGTGATTCGCTGTTTCGATGTTATTTGATGTGATTTGAGGCCTCAAGAAAGTTCTAATTATGTTTTGGGACAGGTTGGTGAAATTGGACGGGGTCGAGGGGGCCTCAAGTGGATTCCGAGTGGTTAACGGATCAATGTTTGAAGTTGAAGAAAGCTGAATTTTGTTGTCATCTGGTGTTGCCGCATCTGCGAGGCTTTGGCCGCAGGTGCCGCTTTGGGCGTCGCAGGTGCGAGTTTGGTATGGAGCTCAGGAGGCCGCAGGTGCAGGAGATTGGGCGCACCTGCGGGAGCGCAGGAGCGAGGGTTGGACCGCAGGTGCGGAAATGAGGCTTGGGAAGAATGTTTTAAAATGGGAATTTG
>ML292086.1:0-10478 GCA_005239495.1 Nicotiana undulata
TTTCCCTAGGTGTCCCAAACCGTGTGAAAATGTTCTTCTCGAGAAAAGCAACTACACTCCGGGCTTCACTGTTAGGAAATCCATGGCCTCGGCCCATTTTGAGACATAATCCACTGCCACAAGAATGTAGGTATTACCACACGAACTGACAAACGGGCTCATGAAGTCTATGCCCCACACATCAAATATATCAACTTCAAGGATCGTTGTGAGGGGCATNATTTTTCATTCCATTACACTAATAGATTTGTCAAAGGTCCCGATACATTTTTGTCGCTCCGGGGTGAACTGCATATCTAGAATAATTGGCCTCCGAAAGAATCTTGGCGCGGAGTTCTCCGACTATCGGTACACATAAGCGGCCCGGTATCTAAGGACTCCATCTCCAGTTAGCTCAAATAAAGGTTGTCGCTTATGTGGAATACTTTCCCTTAGTTTTATAAGCTCAGGATCCTCGTGTTGTCGCTCTTTCCCTTCAGTAACAAAAGAAGATTTTGCCGTATTCTGAAAGAGAATGCGTCCACCCTCTACGTCTACCAAACGCACCTGCAAACTAGCTAGCTGGCATAGATATCTGGTCATCTTGACCTTATCAGCTTCAACATGGCTTAGACTGCCCATGGACTTCCGGCTAAGGGCATCATCAACAATATTAGCTTTGCAGGGATGATATAAAATATCAACATCATAGTCCTTTAGTAATTCTAGCCATATTCTTTGTCGTAGGTTCAACTCCCTTTGTTTAAATAAATACTGAAGTCTCTGGTGGTCGATGAAAACATCAATATGAACCCCATACAGATAATGCCGCCAAATCTTTAGGGCAAAGACAACTGCGGCTAACTCAAGATCGTGCGTAGGATAGTTCTGTTCATGTTTCCGCAACTNCCATACAGATAATGCCGCCAAATCTTTAGGGCAAAGACAACTGCGGCTAACTCAAGATCGTGCGTAGGATAGTTCTGTTCATGTTTATGCAACTTCTGGAGGCGTACGCGAAGATATAAAATATAATGATATCTTGAATCTGTCTCGTTTAACATAAACCTAAGTTTGATGTCATTGTTAAAAGGTTTATAATTCTAAACTTATCTAATTTATATTTGTAACCGATAGCTAGCTATATCCTGCAGATATAATTGTGCTTATTTAATCGTCTTTATCAAAAGATCAAATCGAAGTGAAAGCTATATCAAACACAACAACAACAATAATAACATATTCAGTACATCTCATAAATGGAGTCTCGAAAAAATAGTAGTGTATGTACAGGCCTTACCTCTACCTCGTAAAGGAAAGAGACTATTTCCAATATAATAAACCCTCGGCTCAAGAGAAGTATATTAATAGAAGAAACCACGTAAAAAGAAACAGTAACCACAACAAGAAAATAAGATAACTGGATCAAAAGGAACAACAAGTAGTATTAGAAATCAAAGAATAGAAATTATGAGAATACACTAGTACCACAGCTATAGAACGGCAATACAGATACGAGAGAAAAAAATCATGCTCGATTATTCACTAATCCACTACCCTAATCATCGACCTTCATTCCCTTCATCAAGGGTTATTGTCCTCGGAAAGCTGAAGATGTGCGATGTCATGTTTAATCACCTCACCCCATAATTTTTCGGCCTACCCCTACCTCTCCTTGGCGCAACCACAACCAACCTCTCACACCTCATCACCGGGACACCTGCGCATCACCTCGTCACATGCCCGAACCATCTTAGTCTCGCTTCCCGTATCTTATTCACCACGCGGGGGCTATTCTCACCTTATCCATATATATATTTTTATTCCTAATCATGTCTCTTCTAGTATGTCCACACATCCATCCCAGCATCCTCATCTCCGTTATTTTTATTTTCTGAACATAAGAGGTTTTGACTGGCCAATACTTTGCTCATACAACATAGTCGGTCTAACAACCATACTGTAAAACTTGCCTTTACGTCTCAGTGGCACGTTTGTATCACATAAGGTGCCGTATGCGAGTCTCCACTTCTTCTATTACAATGTGCAACATCCTTGTCGATCTCTTATCAACACCAAATTGCCTTGAACTTCAAATACGGGACATATCGCTTTTCTTTGGTGGATTGATACTATTCTATCAAACAAATGGAGAAAGATGCCGCAAATTCATTGTTTTAAATAAAAACAAACCCCTTTGGCGTAACTTTAGTTTTATTTACTAAACTTCTCGTTCTCTTCGTGCGACTCTTTTAAACAAAACTATCGCATGTTATAATGGGCGACAAGTGGAAAAACAATAAACCAAATGCTATTTCTAGGTTATATATAATTAAGAAGAAAATACAACGACGGTGAGACAAAAAGTTCAAGGACACGTGCCTTATCATGTGCTTCCCGGCTATTATAGGTGCATTACTTTTTTGGATTTCTTGAAAATTAGTGGTCCATAGAACCTATATACATAAATATTTAATTAGTTTGTAATCATAATGTAAGCATGTCTTCTAGTGAGAAGGAATTCCACCGATCAAGATTCTAATTAAACTTACCTATAAATCTACGGTTCTAACTTGATATTTCTCACCACTTTCATTGCTCTCTTTTTTTGTTCTACAATTAACGTAGTAGATCATATAGAGTGCTCTAATATTATTCTTCACATATCCATGGCTTCTTTTGCTTCTTCAGCAACCAAAATTTACTGTAACAAGATCCTTTCTGACAGGTTTGATCATGGCAAAGATGAACCTTATTTTGGGAAAGTCATGAAAATCAATGAAAAAACCAAGAAAAAATTAGACTTGAAAATGGTTACAAACGTAGCCAGCCAATTGCGCGTGATTGTTCTACCACCAGATGAAGTGGTCAAGAAGGAGAAGAAGCTCGCTGCATGGTTTAGCGTTCGCCAAGAAAGATGGGAAGGAGAGCTCGTCGTAGAAGGCGACTTACCACTCTGGCTGGTACGTTTGTTGTTCAGTGTATATAAGCTAAATCCTAAATACAGTAGTTCCAACGTTTATTGTTTAGTTGCATGCATTTCTTCATTTTGTACGGGATATATAGTTTTCTTTTTATTTATTGAGTCGCTTGTTATAAGTTTTTCCAAAAGTTTTGAGTAGACATGTTTCTCTCAAGAAAATATGAATCAAGTAGGAGTGATTTACAACTGATTATAAACGAGGAAATATAAATAAGAACAAAGGTTTCTGAACTGTATGAATACTCTGTCAAGATGCTACGAATAATTAAATTCTTAGTGATCTTGTTGTGATGATATCATGGTCCTCCTCTACAAAAACTTTATTGGTAATTGCACGTCCATCAAAGAATATTCTCTTCTTTCAAGACGATAAAGAATGTTATAATATCACAGCGACAAGAATATTTAAGATCTGAGAAGATGAAAATAATGAACTTCTTTTCTTTATTTTTTTTCCCTTTGAAATTGCTTACTTATTTTGTCTTAATTGGTAGGTTAATTAGCAGATAAAGCTCGTTCAACATGTCACGTTCCAAGTCCAAATCCCAGCTGATAAAGTTCTAATTATATACTGATATATTTTTGTCAAAATGAATAAATAAGAGAGAGAGATAAAAATAAAATTAATTTTCATGTTCTTGTCTATGTAGAATGGCACGTACCTGAGAAATGGCCCAGGACAATGGCACATAGGGAACTACAATTTCCGGCATCTTTTCGACGGCTACGCCACCTTAGTCCGTCTTCATTTCGATAACGGACGGCTAATAATGGGTCACAGGCAAATCGAATCAGATGCATACAAGGCAGCAAAACACAACAACAAAATTTGCTACAGAGAATTTTCCGAAGTACCTAAGACAGAAAATTTCCTATCCTACATTGGTGACATGGCCAAATTACTCTCCGGCGCGTCCCTAACGGATAACGCGAACACCGGAGTCGTTAAGCTCGGCGATGGCCGAGTTGTTTGTCTAACGGAGACAATAAAAGGATCAATTGAAATCGATCCGGACACACTTGACACAATAGGGAAATTCGAGTTTAGTGATTCGTTAGGCGGGTTGTTACATTCAGCTCATCCAATAGTAACGGAGAGTGAGTTTTGGACGTTGATACCAGATTTGATAAATCCAGGATATTTGGTAGTGAGAATGGAAGAAGGAACAAATGAGAGGAAGTATATAGGGAGAGTGAGTTGTAGAGGAGGACCGGCACCAGGATGGGTCCATTCGTTCCCAGTGACGGAACATTATATTATTGTGCCTGAAATGCCACTAAGGTATTGTGCCCAAAATTTATTAAAGGCTGAGCCCACACCACTTTACAAGTTTGAGTGGCACCCTCATTCTAAAGGTTTCATGCATGTTATGTGTAAATCCAGTGGCAATATTGTAAGTACTCCTCGATCTCACTTTATTAGATTGAATTTTTATTTTATTTTATTTTAGAGATATTTTATTTATTTTTGGAATTTATAAAGGTGGCAAGTGTGGAAGTGCCATTATTTGTGACATTCCACTTCATAAATGCATACGAGGAGAAAGACGAAGATGGCAGAGTTACTGCTGTTATTGCAGACTGCTGTGAACATAGCGCCGACACCACCATCCTTGACAAGCTCCGGCTTGACAATCTTAGGTCATTCAACGGCGAGGACGTCTTGCCCGATGCAAGGTACAATTACACAAACTTGACAAAGGCTTTCAATTTTGTTCTTGATAACATTTTATACAGTCTATGCTTATCTCAAAGTTAAATTTTTATGTAATGACAGTGTAAAAAAGTAATTTATCATATCCGGTCACGTAAATCCAAAATAAATATACGTTACTCGTCTATTAAAAAAATAAAACAGATAACTCACTGCTACGACATTAATAGTGTAAAATCCTTCACACTATGTATTAGCATACGTGTAAATCATTTTCTATATAGACAGAATCAAACAAGGAAGAAAAACGTCCTCAAAGTTTAATTTGCATTCATGGATAGCAACCATTTTGAAATTAAATATAGTGCTAAGTCAAATATCCAAAAATCCAAGAAAGGTATACGGGAAACGGAATTTAATTGTTGTTTTCTCATGTACAATCCAAGTTACGGTGATGTCAAGAGGACTATCTTGACTCTTTCCTCTTTAACTTTTTTGAACGTAAAAATGGACTGTATTGTCCTTTTCTATGGAGTTTGAAACTTTGAAGATACCTTATTCTTTTAATTGCCGTTTCGCACGTCACTTGTATGTAAACTTTTATAATTTTACTTTATATAAACAATCTTATTGGCGAAGATGATTGATGGACATGTCAACAATTGAAAACTCGCCAAGGGTATGATAAGAAGCGGAGCTAGGATTTAAAGTTTTTTGTTCGAGATTTTAATCCTTTTAAGTTATTTGATTCTAAATTAATAATTTGTATATATTCGACGAATTTTTTAAAAATAAATATAAGGTTTGAACCAAAAATTACTGGATCGGCCCAGCCCCTAAAGAACACATGATGGCTCTGCCCCTGAGTATGATAGTATGATAGGATAGTTGAAATGCCTCTACTCTTAACTAGAGGTTCAAGCTCGTGTCTTGAATATGAAAGACCTTTGGGTAGGCAGTGTTGTATCCCCTCTACTGACGCGAATTCGGATTAGTCAGACTAGTGGGATCAAATACAAGCAGGATGGCTGACCAAAATGTAACAAAAATAAAATTGAAGATTCATTACTACTAATGTTGTTTGTTGACAGGGTAGGGAGATTTAGAGTACCATTAGATGGGAGTCCATATGGAGAGTTAGCAGCAGCATTGGATCCAAATGAACATGGAAGAGGCATGGATATGTGCAGCTTTAATCCTTCTTATTTAGGCAAGAAATATAGATATGCTTATGCTTGTGGTGCTAAGAGGCCTTGTAATTTCCCCAACACTCTTACAAAGGTCACTTCATTCTCTTCTTTTCCCTTTATTTTCATCACTAGTAGTGCTTACAACTGTTAATTTCTTTTTTATCTATTATTTCAAACGATAACTGATTTTAATGACTCAAAATATTTTGCAGATTGACTTGTTTGAGAAAAAGGCAAAGAATTGGTACGATGAGGGTGCTGTGCCTTCTGAACCATTATTTGTGGCTCGACCTGGTGCAACCGAAGAAGACGATGGTAATTAATTTATTATCAATACATCAATTTAGAATAAACACAATGCGGTTCAGCATTTTCCTGGATCCCACACACAGCGAGAGCTTTGTCAAAGTGAATACTATAGTGTAAGCCTAATAAAACGAAACAAAAAACAACAGAACAGGCAATTGAATTGCAATATATATATTAACAAGATGTAATATTCTGGAAATATGCAGGAGTTGTAATATCAATGATCAGTGACAAAAATGGAGAAGGATATGCTCTAATACTGGATGGATCCACATTTGAAGAAATTGCAAGAGCAAAATTTCCTTATGGTCTCCCCTATGGACTGCATGGTTGCTGGGTTCCAAAGAAATAGATATTACATTTTCCAGCTCCTGAATAGCTAAAGTAGTATTTTGTGCATATTCTCTGCAATGGTCATTTATAAGTAATACACATATGAACCTTTGATTAAGACAACAAGATTCAACAAGGAAAGGAAAAGCCTTTATTTACTGTGTCTTTTGATATTGAGGAGTTGTAATCACTTCTGTTCAATTCAAAGTAATCAAACTAACATCATAATTTACTAAGACAGCATCCTTTCGAGTCATTTTCAAAATCAAAAGTAATAAAAAAAACCCCGACATCTTAATGCACTAAACCAGAAGTTTCAATACTTGCATTTCAAAAACATATATGAGATCTAATAAGCTTTGTTGCTCGCACTCTCCAAAAATATTGATGGGTGCGTGTCGGATCCTCCAAAAATAGTGTATTTTTTGAGGATCCGACACAGATGCGGCAGCTGTTTTAGAGAATCCGTGCAACATAGCTAATAAGAACCTCCATCTCTAGAAACAAATCTCTAAAGGGGTATTCTGTTACACAGGAATCAAATGTTAATAAAATACTTCTGCAGCAGAAATTGGAAAATTGGATATCAACTAAAACATAGACAGGATCAGGTTAGTCTTTCTCACAATCAAGGTAAAGAACAAGAAATTTGGTAGATCCAATTCAAGTAAAACATAATACAAATATCTCTTCAACTCAGTTCTTACTTTTACTTGCTCAAGCTAAAGAATTTATAGTGAGATTTATCATACTGATAAAGAGAGCGCTACAGGATATTATTTGCAATGACTTCAAACTTCAGATGATCTCTTTCAAGGGACAGTTGTAACATGGTGAAGCACATCCATTTTACAGATAAAAGGAATAAACGGGGAACAAAAACGGTAACATAATTTTGGGTTAACATGTTTAAAAAATGGAATCTACGGATCCGTTCTATCATTAAAAAGATCAAACGCTATGAGAAATTCGGGCCAAATCATGATATGAGTTCCTGAGTTGAGAAAATCCGCATATTCTTTGTGGAAGTAAGACAGATAGGGTGTCAGGCTTAGATTTGCTTGTGAGTCCAGGATTCTACAGTTGCGAATATATGTTGCTACCACTCTTCAACAGCCTCAACAACCAGTTGTTAGGCGCAGCCACTGTTAAGTGGCAAAATAAGCTAATACTTTTGATCTGTATACACAGCATCAACATCATCAAGTTCAAGTAATTTGGACATGAGTTCTTTGTTCAAGTCCATAGCCTCATCATCTACCTGCAGCCGAAAACCAAAGTAATAACTACAACGAGCAGAAATATCTACTGTAATAATTCAAAACATAAAGTTCAGCGTTTAACATAAATGATAGTTGAAGCACTTGAACTGCATTAATTCAAACCGAAAATCCAAGTTGCAGATAAAGTGTCCCAGTAGTAAGACCTTCTAAGAAGCTAAATCAGATCATATTAGAGATTTTGTAAGATAACAGAAAAAAGAATGGGCTACTCTATTCTTATACCTGTATAGCTGATCAACCGCTTGCACAAAAGCGATCGGTCTCAAATGGTGAAAACCAGCCAAGCCGACCCAAATACTTCATGGGCTAAGGCTGGCTCGAGTATATCACTCAAGACTTACCGGCTACCTATGTTGGTGGGAGGTAGTAGTTACCCAGTAGAACAGTCGAGGTGCACACAAGCTGGCCCGAACACTACCGTTGTAAAAAAAAGAAATCAGTCTAGACGTTAGGAGCTCAAGCTCAGATAGCACATATTAGAAGGAGCATTTGGATCCGCTCAATCAAGCTCGAAAAGGATGACACTTCAGAATGCAACTATCACCCCCACCAACTCCAAAGATCCATACCATAAACAAATGTTTAAAATAGAATGTCAAAGCTCCTAAAAATAACAATACACAATTGAATTTCAGAAAGCAAAGCAACAATCAGAGAAGCAAAGCAACAATCAGAGAAGCAAAGGCTAAAGGAATAGTGAGAAGGGAAAATGGAGACAGATGAACCGGAAGCAGATTCAAAGAGGCAAAATGCTGATCGGTGCACCACCACCAGCAGTGTAGCCTGTTAAAGTTAAGCAAACATGAGGTCCTTTGTTTTGATTCAAGAAAGAGGGAGAGAGAGGATTGGGCGGGAGGGGATGTCACTCTACAGATTAGTTGAGCTGAGCAAAGAGATTTCTTCTTTACATTTATGATTTTTCTTTTTCGGGTAGATAGTATTAGAAATTTGTAAGAGGCAACAGACATACTACGACACACATTTTAGTCGTTCAATTTTCTCTAATTGTTACGTAATAAAGTTTGACATGGTTCCCATCTACTTCGTCATAAGCCAGCACCTCAAACTCCACCAACAGATGGTGCATTTTTGTCTGAAACCATGCAATGATAAGTTGGATAATCCACAATGCGAAAAAACTTGTTTCCGAGTTCAAAAAGTACCCATTAACAAAGGTAGGGTCATATAAGACCAAATGCACCATCAGAAATGCCCTTCCCTATTAATACCTTCAATTGTCAAGGTTACACACCTATAGGCTTGTGCATATGTAAGACATGATAAAACCATCTCAAGCAACCTTCGCTCATTCCATCCTCTGTATATGCTACTTGCACGTTCTGGAAGATGTGATTATTTCTGATCGTATCTAATAATGTATGAGCGCATCCATCGTACCATTTGCATTTCTGCGACACTCATCTTGTGCATATGTAGGACTTTAGAGGCCTAACATTCATTTCCATATAACTTTGCTAGTCTTACAACCATTCTATAAAACTTGTCTTTCACTTTGGCAGGTATTCCCATATCACATAACACTCTGATAGCACTTCTCCAGCTCAAACATATTTTAATTCAATTGTGCAACATCTTCATCTATCATATCATTCTCTCGGAACATCGAGTTTAGATATCTAAATTGTTTGCATAAAGACATAAAAAACTATCTAATCTCACCTAAACTTCTCTCTTATACTGGCTAAACTCGCACTATATATATTATGTCTTACTTCTACTTATCTTAAAACTCTTACTATCCAAAGTGATTCTCTAGGGTTCAAACTTTTGATTGACACCGTTGTTAGTTTCGTCAATTAACATAACATCGTCTACAAATAATACATACCATGAGAATTACGTCTTGTATATTGTTGGTTAGTTCTTCCATAACTAGAGTAAACAAGTAGGTACTCAATGAAATCGATGGTGTAAGCTCATAGTTATCAGAAACTCTTTGTATCTCTAGCATTCGTTCTAACACATTTGGGACGGCTCCTTCATATATCACCTTTTCAGCGCATATATACATTGGATATGATTGCTTTCTTGCCGATATCCATCAAATGACTTTTCTTAGCACTCTATCATACAACTTCTGTAGGTTAAAAAATATTATACATAGATCCCTCTTCCTCTCCCTATAAATTTCCATCTATCTTCTATGCAAAAATCCACATTGTGTCACTGTCACTCTTGTAATTTCTCTATGTCTACGCTCTATCATTCTTTCCCAACGTTCCACTGTATGACTCATAAGTTTATTGCCACAATGATTGTACAACTTTAAATATCTCCTCTATTCTTTACATTGGAATCATGGTATTCTTTCTCAACTCAGTTGCCATCTTTCAACTCTTTAAAACAATGTTGAATAGTTTGGCAAGACGTACTACTACTCCAACCACTCCAACAATGTTTTTATAAAGGCGAAATACATAAACGACCCCTTTAAGTTGTCCTCAACGATCAGATGAACACCTTAATTGACCGCTTTACCTTTAGACACTTCAAATGGCTATTAAGTGTATCAAGTAAACAGCCGAGTGGAGCAGACCATATGCGTGAGTTACATTTGCCAATGATGTGTCAAATAAACCAATTAAAGAAGGACACGTGATTTATAATTAAAATATTTGACTTGTGTAATTAGCAAGAAAAAAAGACCTTTTTCCTTATTTTCAACTAGACCATCGCCCTTGTCCCCCCCCCACCCCCACCGCCCTCACCCACCAACACCCACCAAT
>ML292087.1:0-15074 GCA_005239495.1 Nicotiana undulata
CCACCAGGTCGTTGGAACTGGTTCATATGGATCTCTGTGGTCCCATGATAACTCTAAGTAGAGATGGAAAGAGATATGTTATGGTACTAGTAGATAATTTCTCAAGGTTCACTTGGACCCTGTTCTTTGCATCTAAGGATGAAGCCTTTGAAATGTTCACCTCATTTGTCAAGAAGATTCAGAATCAATTAAGACATCAACTAGCATCCATTAGATCTGACCATGGTACTGAGTTTGAGAATGTCAAGTTTGTTGAGTTCTGTGATGAACATGGTGTGAATCACAATTGTTCTGCTCCTAGAACCCCACAGCAAAATGGGGTTGTTGAAAGGAAAAACAGAACTCTTGAAGACATGGAAAGAACCATGCTTCTATCAAGAAAACTACCTCACAGCTTCTGGGAAGAAGCAATTAACACTGCATGTTATNAAGGGAGTGTTCTTTGGATATTCTACACATAGCAAAGCTTATAAAATATACAATAAAAGAACTATGTGTGTATAAGAAAGTATACATGTTGTTTTTGATGAAACTAACACTTTATCTGAGAGACAGGAACCAGAAGATGAGGAGCTTAGATTGGTGAGGAGCAATGACTACATTGAAACACCTATGGGAAATAGAACAAGTGATGGACCAGGTCCAACAACCCCACGCAACTCGATAGGGGGAATATCTTATGAAAATACTGGTCCTGATCCTGTTTCACTGCAACAAGACAACTTGGAACAATCCAGAAGTGAACAAATGTCTCTCAAACCACACAGATATCAGAGTTCTCACCCTCTTGAGAACATCATAACAGGCTTGAGATCTGGAATAAAAACTAGATCCTCCTTGAAAAATTTGTGTGCATTTGATGCATTTCTATCCATGATTGAACCAAAAAACATTGTTGAAGCCCTGTAAGATGCTGACTGGGTAACTGCTATGCAAGAGGAGCTGAATCAATTTGAAATAAGTTAAGTATGGCACTTGGTACCCAGACCACTGGACAGATCAATAATTAGCACCAAGTAGGTCTTCAGGAATAAACTCGATGAGGATGGAACTAGAAACAAGGCAAGACTGGTTGTTCAAGGATACAGCCAAGAAGAGGGAATTGATTATGATGAGACCTTTGCTCTTGTGAAAAAATTGGACGCAATCAGACTTCTTATAGCATTTGCTGCACACATGGAATTCACTTTGCATCAGATGGATGTAAAAAGTGCTTTTCTCAATGGCTATTTGAAGGAAGAAGTATTTGTAAAATAGCCTCCTGGTTTTGAAAGCAAAGAATCACTTGATCATGTATATAAACTTGACAAGGCTCTCTATGGTCTCAAACAAGCACCTAGAGCCTGGTACGAGAGATTGTCAAAATTCCTGCTGGAACATAGGTACAAACGAGGCAAAATAGACAATACTTTGTGCTTAAAGGAAAAGGGAAAAGATCTTCTGATTGTACAGATTTATGTTGATGATATCATATTTGGGTCAACAACAGAGAAGCTCAGCAAAGAATTTGCTACACTAATGGGAAGTGAGTTTGAAATGAGTATGATGGGCGAGCTAACCTTTTTCTTAGGTCTGTAAATCAAACAAACTCCACATGGAACAATGATTCATCAGTAGAAGTATGTGAGATAACTCCTCAAGAAGTTAAAAATGGAAGATTCAAAGGAGATAGATACCCCAATAGCCACAACTACAAAATTAGATGTGGATGAACCTGGTTCATCCGTTGATCAGAAGACGTACAGAGGGATGATTGGATCTCTACTATATCTTACTGCAAGTAGACCTGATATTGTGTTCAGTGTGGGACTATGTGCTAGGTTTCAAGCCAATCCAAAGGAGTCCCATCTCACTGCAGTGAAGACAATATTGAGATATTTGAAGGCCACTACTGATTTGTGCCTTTGGTATCCTAAAGGTAGTAATTTTGACCTTGTAGGATATGTTGATGCTGATTATGCAGGTTTCCTGGCTGACAGAAAAAGTACTTCAGGTATGGCTCACTTTTTGGGCTTCTTCCTTGTATCTTGGGCTACCAAGAAACAAAATTCAGTAGCCTTGTCTACTGCTGAGGCTGAATATGTGGTTGCAGCCTCTTGCTGTGCTCAGTTGTTGTGGATTAAGCAACAACTCCTGGACTTTGGTATATATGTGGGATGAATTCCTATTTATTGTGATAACACTAGTGCAATTAGTATGACTAAGAACCCGGTTCATCATAAGATAACTAAGCACATAGATGTTAGGCACTATTTCCTGAGGGATAATTATGAGAAGGGGATGTCTCAATTGAATTCTGTGCCACTGATCATCAAATTGCTGATATATTTACCAAAGCATTTAGTAGGGAGCATTATGAGAGAAATAGGCTTGAATTAGGGATGATTAAGATCACCTATTGAAAAAAGGAGAGGAGAAAGTGTATGGCTAGAAATTTTAATTGTGTACTTAATCAGATTAATCATTGCTCGGCACTATGTCTTTGTTGTCATACTCTTCTGCCATGTATTAATATGATTCCCAAGTTTCTAATGATGTTTCTATATTTGTGAATTGAGGAAAAATAAAGTTTTTTTTGGTTTACATGACTGACAAGGTACGTTTTCATCTCCATACATGTATTAATTCAAGTACAGTCATACATGAGTAGGACTCTATCCTTTTATGGTTCAGTTCAAATTCTTGTACTTACTCAAAAATGAACCAGTTTCAAGAAGTTCCGTCTCATTAAATTAGCCTAGTTTTAGGGGGAAAGAAACGGTCTAATCAATGTCAAATCACTGACAGTCTTTAATCGATTAGTATCCTACTTGTGTTTATACTCGTGCGTTACAATCACCCCATCCAAGAGTTATAAATAGGCCATCATTACCCATAGTGAATAAAGCTATAGACGAACCCTGCTCAAGTCATTCAACACTCAAATCTCCACTGTCTTTTGCCCTTTCTTCTTTTTCTCTCAAAAATTAAAAATGTCGTCTACTTCATCTGATTTACAAAATCGTGACTACGATGAAGGAGTATATGAGTCTGATTCCCCACCGGTATACAGTTCTGAATCCTCTGAGACACCTGAAACCACTGAATACCATGAGGCTCTTAGACCTACACCAAACCCTATTCCAGCCCCAAAACTCCGTCGGGTCAAGGTTCTTGCACGAAAATCTGTGGCTTCAGGGTCACGAGCTAAGTTCTTTGAAGATTTATTACAGGCTGAAGAAGAACCCAAACCCGATTCATCCAGTAAATCATTTAAATCGGCACAAGAGGACGATGCACCTGGTTCGTCAAGTGCTGAGAAAGGTAATACTGATGTTACCTCTGTGTTAAATTGTGAAATAGATTTGTGCTGGTTGGGTCTGTGGTGGATGTGTAAGTGCCAAGAAAGCCAAGAAAAATTGGGAAATTTAGTGAGAATGGGGGAGATGCAGGTGTGAGGGGTTCTAGGGAAGGATGGTTCCATCCTTAGTATTTGTGGCCCCATTCCTTAGAATCTTGAAGATGATGTCGAGGTGACAGGAGGAACTAATGAAGTGGAGGATGCTGTTGCTGGATTAGAACAACTTATGAAGGAGATAGATGATCATGTTTCTTCTGGGGAAGAAACCTTGGCTGAGAGACTTAAGAAACTAGGGGACTCATACAACCCCAAGAAGAGAAGGACTCCTAAGTCCATCAAGTAAATGGCCTCAAAGAAAAGGAAAACTGATGAGTCTGTTGGTGTACCTGTTCCAAGGGTACGAGCTACGATAAATACTGTACGTGAAGAAGAGGAAAAAATGGAAAAAGCTCTTCAAGAGAGCTGGGAAAGGGAAAGCAAAAGTGGGGGAGCCTGTTGAGGCTATTGTTGTTGATGATGTGTTGGACCTGGTCCAACAAGATGAAGAGGTTACTCCAGTGGTGGTTAAGAAACCCAAAGCAAAATTGACTAAGACTTCCTCAAAGAAGCCAACACCCATGTCTGCTACCACCATGAGTACATCTACAAGGACACGGTCCAAGGTGAAATCGAAGAAGAAGGTTCAGATTGTTGAGAAAGATAATGAGCCTGATTGGAGTGGAGATGATGAGAAGGAGGTTGGAGAAGTGTCGATTGACAAAGTTGCAATGTTTGGCAAGCGACATATTTTGAAGGGAAAATTACTGAAAGACCTGGAGGAGCCAGGTATGAGGTACTTAGTGGATTTTCTGGCAGCTCAAGGCTGGAAGGACATGGTTCTTCTCTTGGAGGGCAGGCTAGTCAAAAATGAGGTAGTGGAATTCATGGGGAATTCAACTGTGATTGGAGGTAGAGTTACATCATTGGTCAGGAGAGTTGAAGTCTCTTTTGACGCACAAGAACTAGGAGTTATTCTAGACATTCCATCTGAGGGTTATGATGATTATACAAGGCAGAGATGGCATTGCTTGGATGGAATGGCCTCAGCACTAAACATCACCAGATTCTTTTGTGACAATGAAGAATAGCCTGAGCCAAAGACAGTGTACAAAAGTGAGATGAAGCCTGAACACAAGTTGTTCTTTGAGTTTGTGACTAAATTTCTGCTGCCAAGACAGGAACGCAGGCACATTTCCAATTATAAGGATCTAACGCTCATGGAGTACCTATACAAAGGCAAGCAGATTAATTGGCCATCTCTGATCATTCAGCTCTTGGACAGGGTGGTAAATGGCACCAAGGCCCATGCGATTCCTTATGGATTTATACTTACTACAGTTCTGGGTCATTTTAGAGTTCCCACAAAGAAGGCTGAAATGGCTATTGCTGAGGATTTATTTGGGAAGGACACTTTGCTGTCATGTGATTACACTGTCAGTACCCCAGTAGATGAACTTGGTTCATCTCGGAAGCAACCGGTCAACAGCAAGGTCCTTAGCTGTTTTCATGGTGACTTCAGATGGTGTTTTGAGGCTGTTTTAGGAGGATGGATTTCGGGGGTTCTTCACTGAAGATGGCAGCAACTTGAGCTGCTATTTTTGAACGTTTTTGGGGACTGTTTTGGCTGGATTTTGCTGTATTTTTGGGATTGTTTTGGGGTTGTTGTTGGCTAGTTTCAACGAGGTTTTCCAGTGAGTTTTCACCTGCATTTGGAGGTGGTTTTCGAACCTGTTTTGGTGCGGTTTGGGGCTATTTTGATTAGGGATTTAGAGCTGAAAATGATGGTGATTTGGGGGTCATTTCTGGGGTGGTTTGGAGGCATCTCACTGCTGGTTAGGTCCAGCTTTCATGGCGTTTTATGGCAGAAAACAGGGGCTGGTTTTCAGCACTTTTCAACTGAAATTTTCAGCCAAGTTTGAGGTAATTTTGGAGCTATGTTTCAGAAAGTTTCGAGGCTGTTTTTGGACGAATTAACAGCTGGTTTCGAGTTGTGTTTTCACGGCTTTTTGGAGTTGAAAATTAGGTGTTTAGCGGGGATTTTGGACTGTGTTCCGCAATTTTGTAGTTGGGTTCGGCTGCATTGTTTGGGCTAAAACGATGGTCTTTTGGAGGAGAAAAAAGGTGTTTTGGAGGAGGAAAGAAGATGGTTGTTTCGAACTCATTTTTAGCTGATATTTTGGGGATGGTTGAGGTTGTTTGCGGCCGATTTTTGCTGCCTTTTGTTTTAGAGGAAGGGAGCTGATTTTAGGAGCTAAAGGGAGGCACCTAATGGGTTTTGAAGATTGACAACAGGTGTCCAGTTGAACCAGGTCCATCATAGCATACACTTATGAATGAAGCTGTTGGATCACAAATCGTACAAGTCAAGGAGATATCAGTGATTGCTAAGTATCAAAGAACTAAGATAATGTCTCCTAATACGAAAAGGTTTCAAATTGATAAGAGAAGATAAAAGTTGATTTCAGCTAGGATAGAAATAGAGGAAGGAAGTTGACTTACAATCAAACTCGTCTACCAAGGAAGAGTTGGATCAGAATTGTATCATGGACTCAACAAACGGCCTCTATAAATAATCAAAGTATTACTGCTGACAGGAGTGACACACAAGTGCAAAAGTGAATCATGTTCTGAAGCAAAAGTTCCAGAGGTTTTGCATGCAGAATTATTATGCGATACAAAGGCTACAGTTCAACTAGAAGGAACAGTTTCATTGTCTGTATATCGAGTCTAGTTGATTGCAGTAGGAGTTTAAATATTGTATCTTATCAGCTTTCTTAGAAGCAAACTGTAATAGGTACACATTGTTCAAGTTAGAGTTAGCTTGAAATCTGTAGAAATTAGCTAGAGGCTAGTTGATACAAAGAGGATTAGAGTTAGTCCTAGGATTACAAAAGAGTTTATTTTGTAAGTCCGTTTTGGCTCACTGTTTAGTGAAGAGTTTGAGAAAATTCTACTGAGGAGTAGGTCGTGATTTTTTCACCTTTTGAGCCAGGTGTTTTTCACGTAAAAATCCATGTGTCTTTACTATTACTGCTTAATTATTCCGCAAACTCTAGTAAGTAGTAGACTAAGAAGAACCAGGTTCTTATTAGATATCATTCAAAAAGTGGGTACTGTACAATTAACTTATAATATTGTGTAGTATTGAAGTCTAAAACATTAGAAGGGGATGACGGCTGAAGGGTAGGGATGATAAAATTAGGTCTCTATTATATAGAGGAGGGGATTTGGGTTGTAATATGGGAATTTGGTTGGGCCCTGAAATTAGGCCAATTTGAAATAAGGGCAAATTTTATCTTTCAAAAATAGTCATCTTACTACTAATTATATTTCTTTTATCAAAACGACCTAATTAACATTTTAACTAATTAAATAAAATAATTGATTAAGCTAATATATATTTTTTGTGACTTTTATATATTAATCTATAAATTAAAGGGTAATTGATTTCTAAAAATGCGAATTAAACCTAAGATTACATGAAATGAAAAAATGTGATATTTTTTATGATTTTTCTATGATTTTAAAATATTAAACATACATGAAATGCAACTAAATAGAAAAAAGTTCCTAACATTCATTAAAAGTTATTTTTTGATTATTTTAGGAGTAATTTTCATGCGGGGCAAAAATTGGGTGTTCACAACTGCCTCTCTTTGCTCGAGAACACGAAGGGTTTTCGGGCAAAGATAAAGTGAGCAACCACGAGCAATTTTTTCCCGTTTGATACTCTATTTGGAAGCATTTTGAAAAACGTTTGAACGAACCTTGCTTCGGAGGTTGCCTACTTATCCTTGGCTATAAAGGAATCAGGTCAGTGTAGTTCTGAAAGTTTTGGAGTGATGGAGGGATGAGTTCGAGAGTCGAGCGAGGTTTCGTCCGAGGCTCCGGTTCATGGTCCTGCTATTACATAAAAATCCAAATGAAAAAGACTAACTAACCCTATCAGCTACGAGTTACAAGATTTCTATCTACGAGACTTCTGAAGCTTGATCTTGAGTTTTGGCTGCTTCTTCGTACAGACTCCGATCTGAATCTCGATGCTTGTTTGTTGTAGGTGTTGGTTAAATCTTCTTCAGCTTTTTGGATCCAGGCAGGATATACAGAATAGATGACTTCAATCTCGTCCTGAATAGTTCACGTCTTTCCCAATTCTGCACTTTGGGGTTTAACTCTTTTTCTTCTTTTCTTTTATTCTGGATCAAAACTTCTTCTTATGGTCGTTTTGAATCCATTGTAACCTACGCAAAATCAAAACAAATGAACGAAATTTTCTGCCCCAGTTTTCACTAGGAAAATTACGTGAGTTATTGTAACGAAATCTATGCTACTTTATTATTGAAAGCAATGAAAAGCCGGGAACAGTGCACCCTGATTTATTGTAGACTAGGGAGTGGATATCGTATTCCCAAAGGTAAAATCAACTAGGGGTTGGATACCCTATGTTGGAAGATAATTGACAGGTTATGTTGTCATCAAGAAAAGATCACCGGGTTATGCCGGTGTCTGGAATGAGATTCATCGGGTTATACCGGCATCAACTAGGGAATGGAGTCCCTATGTTGTCATCGAGTTATGTCGGCATCAGCTAATGCTGGCATCAACTAGGTAGTGGAGTCCCTATGTTGGAAAATTATTAACTAGGGATTGGAGACCCTATGCTGGAAAATCATCAACTAGGGAGTGTATACCCTTTGTCGGCATCAACTAGGGAGTGTATACCTTATGTCGGCATCAACTAGGGAGTGTATACCCTATGTCGGCATCAACTAGGGAGTGTATACCCTATGTTGGCATCAACTAGGGAGTGTATACCTTATGTTGGAAAGTAAAATCAACTAGGGATTGTATACCCTATGTTGGAATCAACTAGGGAGTGGAGACCCTATGTTGGAAAAATTATCACCTAGGGAGTGTATACCCTATGTTGGAAAAATCATCAACAAGAGAGTGTATACCCTATGTTGGCATCAACTAGAGAATGGAGACCCTATGTTGGAAATGAGACTAGGGAGTGGAGACCCTATGTCTAAACGAACCAAGAAGGATTTTTTTTTTCAATTCAATTATTTTAAATTTTTTATGTTTGAGAAATTCGTTCATTTAAACAAATTTCACCAATGCATATTTTTTGAGGACATAAATAAACTATTTTGTTTCTCTTTTTGTTTTTAAATTATCCTAGGAGAAAATTCATCAGACTAGGTTTTCTTATCTTAGGAGAAAGATTCATCAGACTAAGACGTCTATCCTAGGAGAAAATTCATCAGACTAGGTTTTCTTATCTTAGGAGAAAGATTCATCAGACTAAGACGTCTATCCTAGGAGAAAATTCATCATACTAGGCCATTTTTTTAGTTATCTTAGGAGAAAAAATCATTAGGCTAAGATTGTTGATCCTAGGAGAAAAATATCATCAGACTAGGTCATTTTTTTTGTTATCTTAGGAGAAAGATTCGTCAGACTAAGATTTTGATCCTAGGAGAAAATTCATGAGACTAGGTCATTCATTTTTTTGTTATCTTAGGAGAAAGATTCGTCAGACTAAGATTTTGATCCTAGGAGAAAATTCATGAGACTAGGTCATTCATTTTTTTGTTATCTTAGGAGAAAGATTCGTCAGACTAAGATTTTGATCCTAGGAGAAAATTCATGAGACTAGGTCATTCATTTTTTTGTTATCTTAGGAGAAAGATTCATCAGACTAAGATTTGATCCTAGGAGAAAATTCATCAGACTAGGTCTCTTTTTGTTATCTTAGGAGAAATATTCATCAGACTAGGTCCTTTTGTTTGTTATCTCAGGAGAAAGATTCATCAGACTAGGTCCTTGTTTTGTTATCTTAGGAGAAATATTCATCGGACTAAGATTTCGATCCTAGGAGAAAAGTCATCAGACTAGGTATTTTTTGTTTATCTTAGGAGAAAGATTCATCAGACTAAGATTTCTATCCTAGGAGAAAGTTCATCAGACTAGGTCTTTTTTGTTTATCTTAGGAGAAAGATTCATCAGACTAAGATTTCTATCCTAGGAGAAAGTTCATCAGACTAGGTCTTTTTTGTTTATCTTAGGAGAAAGATTCATCAGACTAAGATTTCGATCCTAGGAGAAAATTCATCAGACTAGGTCTTCTTTCTTAGGAGAAAGATTCATCGGACTAAGATTTCGATCCTAGGAGAAAATTCATCAGACTAAGATTTCTTTGGGGGAAAATCCATCAGACTAGGACTTTTTATCCTAGGAGGAAATAGGTGAAGAGCAATGGCAACACTTTATGCACACAAATAAAGGCACAGATTCGAGAGACTTACCTTTGTCGGTTTATTTTTCTTCTCTTTTATTTTTTGAACCACTTTCCTTGAACTTCTTTGTTCCTGTTTCAAACAAAGAACATTTTGTCAGTATTTAAAAGTGGTGGTCGGTTTGTGGCCTTGAGTCCTGAGCAGCTTGGCTTTTGCTCAATCAACTTGAGTCGGCCTCAAGAGACTTTTGTTCTGCACCGACTCTGATTATTTCACACCCGGTACCATTTGTATTTGTGGCTCAATCAGACTTATCCAACCTGGAGATTTTTGCTTAGGAGATCATTTTTCACATCTTGAATGGCTTCTTGCTTTTTGGAGCAATTTGTCTGTCAGAGAGAATCACCAGTAATCTTTGCTTGTGCCAAGTAGGCTGACAAGATTATTTTTGGGGGGGGGGAAACCCTTTTCATAAACCCTCGAGGCATGTTGACTATAACAATTGAATGTGCTGGCCAAATTTGCTTTGTGCAACTAAAAAGCTGGTAGCGGATTTTGAAATCATTTCTTACTTGTTTTGACAGAGGCTGACTCAGAGTGAATGACACAATGATGTAAAGAAAAAAGTACTAATAAGCAATGCCCCTGTCGGAAGGACAGAAGGAAGAGTTCTTTTTTTTTCTTTTTCTTTTTTATATTTTATTTTGCGGTAACTAGCCTTAATGATCATGACATGCATTTTGGACTTAATGGTCGATCTATCAAACTGATCAAATCTTCTCTTTCACCATGTTTATGACCTTTGAAGTCAGTCTTGTTTATGCCAATTCTTCGCATCAGCTTCACAACTCACTTTCGACTAGTGGTGCCCCGAAAGGTTTTCACCAACAAGTCTCTCTCATTTATTTTTCTGAGAGGTTCCCTAGTTTGTACTCTTGGGGCATGAACTTTTTTTCATTTTCACTTTTTTTTATTCTTTTTTTTCTGACTCTTGACTCTAAACTTGATTCCAAAAGAGGGTGGTCAAAGAATATAACACAGGCTCAAAAGGGGTAACAAAGGGTATAAAGTGTTTGGGTAGCAGAAAAAAGGCCTCCCGGCCTCGAAAACACCAAAAAATATTATCTATTCGAATTGATGAACATGTCTATATTTTTTGTGGGTCGTTGTCGAAGAACACTTTCCATCTATTAATGTCAAAATTTCGACCAAGCTTCAGTTGATTCAATATCCTCAAGCCCGATCTTCACAATGATTTGAAGGTGAATTACTCAACCTTAATTCCAAAGTATTTCAACTCTTTATTCGTCCTCAAAAGTGTGTCTTTCTCACTTATCTCATTCAAAACTAAATCAGTTTTTTAAGATCTGGCCAAAATTTCCGCATGCATGTCATATCACTAAAACTAGCGGGAAAAGAACTAAGCATGGAATGACACAAAAGGACAAATTGTATTTCATTGAGTAAACAGCAGGACAAACAACCTAAAATCCATGTTGTAACCCTAAAATAACCCGGATAATGAAAATAGCAACAAAACAGACAGACAAGACTTGACACAAACAGAACAGAGGGATAGAAGGGTTTGACTCAATAAAACAAATAAAATCTGGATCACAACCCTGAAATAACCAAGATAGTAGAAAAAACATCAAAACAAGCTACCAATATTCCTTCCTAGTGAGGAGGGAATGACTTTTCAATTGCTAAGCTTGACATTTAGCCACAAACTTGCTCACCAGAATCAGCAGAGCCTTCTCCAATTTCAAAATCATTAACTTCAGTCAGCGAGTTCCCCAAAGGATTCCCATACTCCCTGTCACCATGCATCATCCCCAAAAAGTGTGCATCATCATGTGCAGGTAAAGGATTCTGCGTGATATACTGGGTGTCACGGTCTTGGATCACAATCAGATTTTCCTGGATCATCCTTTTTATTTCTCTTTTCAAATCCTGACAGCTTTCAACATCGTGCCCCTGGGTGTTGGAATGGTATTCACACCTTTTAGAAGGGTCAAAACTTCTTGCACGTGGATCCACATGATTTGGAGGAATAGGTGAAATCATGTCATAATGCTTTTATTTCTCAAACAATATTGCATATGACTTTCCTATTGGTGTAAATTTATCTTTCAACTTTTGTTCTCCTCTATACCCCTTGCTTGGATGTGGGTTATAGGGCACTTGGAAATTCTGTGGAGGCTGGTGGAGATTTTGCCATGCTCGCCTTCTGGGGTGTCTTGGTGGCTGGACAACATACTCAGGTGGAACAAAAGAGTATTGTGGGTTCTGAGATGGATATGATTTCTTAGGGGGGTCATCGAAAAACAAACGAGGCTAGTCATACCTTCGGGATGTTTTCCTAGGACCTCTTCTCAACCCTGATGCCATCATGATTTCTTCATCTTTCTCATTCATGTAGCTAAAATTACCAGATTCAATTTGGACAGCCTGAGTTGTGGCTTTGAGAACTGCTTGGCTTATAATTTTGCCTGTCTTAAGACCATTCTCAACCATTTCTCCCATTTGATTGCTTCCGAGAAGGGTTTGCCAACGGCGGACATCATGTTTTGAAAATAATCTGGCTCTTGATCATGAAGGAATATAGTGATTAGCTCGTGGTCATCCATGGGTGGCTTAACTCTAGCCGCTTGCTCTCTCCATTTATTGGAATATTCCCTGAAACTTTCAGTTGGTTTCTTCTTCAGGTTTGAAAAAGAATTGCGGTCCGGGGCAATGTCGATGTTGTATTGGAACTATTTGACAAAGTCTTGAGCATATTGTCCTAGACATACTAGCGAGATGTGTCTTGATCAGTAAACCATTCATAGGCTACCCCCGTAAGGCTTTCCCCAAAATAAGCCATTAGCAATTCTTCATTTCTTCCCGCACCTCTTAGCTGATTGCAATACCTTTTCAGGTGGGCTATGGGGTCTCCATGTCCATCATACTTTTCAAATTTGGGGATCTTGAAACCAGGTGGCAAGTGGACATCGGGGAACATACATAGATCCTTGAAGGAAATTCTCTTCTAACCTGCCAACCCTTGCATGTTTTTCAACTATTGATCTAAGCTTTTCTTTCTTTGGGTCATTTCTTCATGTTCCATCTTTCGGGAAGGCTTCTAACCTTCTGGGGTGTCTTGGTGGCTGGACAACATACTCAGGTGGAGCAAAAGAGTATTGTGGGTTCTGAGATGGATATGATTGCTCAGGGGGGTAATCAGAAAACAAACGAGGCTGGTCATACCTTCGGGATGTTCTCCTAGGACCTCTTCTCAACCCTGATTCCATCATGATTTCTTCATCTTTCTCATTCATGTCACTAAAATTACCAGATTCAATTTGGACAGCCTGAGTTGTGGCTTTGAGAACTGCTTGGCTTATAATTTTTCTTGTCTTAAGACCATTCTCAACCATTTCTCCCATTTGATTGCTTCCGAGAAGGGTTTGCCAACGGCGGACATCATGTTTTGAAAATAATATAGCTCTTGAGAATGAAGGAAGATAGTTATTAGCTTGTGGTCATCCATGGGTGGCTTAACTCTAGCCGCTTGCTCTCTCCATTTATTGGTATATTTTCTGAAACTTTCAGTTGGTTTCTTCTTCAGGTTTGAAAGGGAATTGCGGTCCGGGGCAATGTCGATGTTGTATTGGAACTATTTGACAAAGGCTTTAGCCATGTTGTCCCAGACATATCGGCGAGATGTGTCTTGATCAGTAAACCATTCATAGGATACCCCCGTAAGGCTTTCCCCAAAATAAGCCATTAGCAATTCTTCATTTCTTCCCGCACCTCTTAGCTTATTGCAATACCTTTTTAGGTGGGCTATGGGGTCTCCATGTCCATCATACTTTTCAAATTTGGCGGTCTTGAAACCAGGTGGCAAGTGGACATCGGGGAACATACATAGATCCTTGAAGGAAATTCTCTTCTGACCTGCCAACCCTTACATGTTTTTCAACTGTTGTTCTAAGCTTTTCTTTCTTTGGGTCATTTCTTCCTGTGCCATCTTTCGGGTAGGCTTCTCAATGGTTGCAGAAAGATCAAACAAGTACGAATGATACACAGGATAATGATACAACTCTTGATGGGTAGCAAATTGTGATTCATGATTTTTCTTCTGTACCGCTGCTGGTTGTGGGATAGTGAAGACGGGCATAACAGCAGCGGTTGTCTGATTGGTTGTCAATGGCACACTTTGGGAGCACATAACAGAAGTTCCAATAGTAGTTGTACAGTTGGGATAAAGATTGAACCTGGATGTATAGGATTGTTCAGGTAATGAGGCCGGAACGACAATATTCGAGATGGGTGTGAACTCTTGGAAACCATGAGAAGAAAAGGGCAGTCCTTGGCCATTGGCCCATGCTTGACACATTTCAGCCATTTTCTGTTTCAGTATTCTATTTTCCTCAACCACAGTGGACTGTTGTTGAACCCTCTGACCCCGAGATTTACGGGCATTCGTAACAGCTTCGATGTCCGTTGTCATTGGCATTTTTTCTTGGACCTTGTGAATTGTGTTGCAGCTTACCACAAACCGACCACCTCAAACTTTCTTCACAATTCGAAACAAAAAATATGTTAGAGGGGACTCAATCGGTCTTTATTATAATTCTTTCTTTTTCTTTTTCTTTTTCTTCTTTTTTCACTTTCTTTTTCTCTCACTCTTTTTAAAATTTTTATGGTTGTGATCGAATCCGATGGAGATTGCCTACGTATCATGACGCCACATGAATCAGATCTTGCGTAGTTCGGGAAGATTGGGAATAAAGTAAATAACCTAACTAATGCTTTTTATTTTTTTTAATTTCCGAAAGGACTTTTAAAGAGGAAAGAAAATATTATTTTTTATTTTTTTTCTTTTGGATTTCGCTTTTATTTTCTGGAACTTCGAGAGAAAAACTTCTAATGAAGAAAGGTTTTTGAATTTGGTTTTTTTTTTTTTTTTTTTTTTTTTTTTTTTTTTTTTAATTTTTTTTAAAAAANAATATTTTTTTGAATTTTTCGGATTTGTTTATTGAATTTTTGGGGACAAAAGATTTAAAAAATATAAAAATAGAATTTTGATTTGATTTTCTTTTCGAAAGAAAGACTTCTAAAATGAAAGAATATAGTTTTTGGTTTTAAATTTTGTTATTTGGGGATTTTCTAAGGAGAAATTTCCAAAGAAGAAATTAAAAAAAAAATCTTTGTTTTTGAAAGTTGGGGTCTTAAAAAAAAGACTTTTCTATAGAAGGAAGTAAAAGAAAATATTTTTGGATTTTTGAAAATTGAGGTCTCAAAGAAAGACTTTCCATAGAAGGAAGTAAAGAAAAATAAAAATAAAAATCTTTTTTGATTTTTTTTAAAATTGTGAAAAATAAAAGGTAGAAAATATATTTTTTGGGGGGATTTTGATTTGATTTGTCTTCTTTCTTTTTTAATGTCACGACCCCAAATCCTAACAG
>ML292089.1:1246-12064 GCA_005239495.1 Nicotiana undulata
GTAACACAATTACTCAATTGATGAAATTCATAATTCTTATCTGAATAGTATGTACATTTAATTCACAACTATCATAGCTCAATTTCATCATATATCAGTAGTAATTCGTACAAAATATCAGATAATATCAAACAAACAGTTTGAACATGCTCGTGGGTCCTACGGCTACCCAACATACAGTACAGATGCCGCGTACGGACTCTCGTCACGTGGTACGTACGCAGCCCCCTCAACAAGCACAATTAGCAACAAAGAGCCTAGGGGACATTTCCCCCTTACAAAGTTTGGAAAGGAGACTCACCTGGACAAGTACTCCTCCGGTCAACGGACCAATCAACAAGACGCACGAATCCTCTGAATCACCCTCGATGGCTCGCAACTAGCTAAAAACACATAATTATATCAATTTAGGAAAAATCGAGGATGATTTATCAAGGATTTTCCCTAAAAACACATTCTTGACATACTTGGCAAATTCAACTCCGAGCCTCGGCGTCCGGGAAATTATAATTCTCGAAGAAATGCGCTATACGTCGCCTAAGGATCAAGATTAACTCCATTAATCATCCTACAATGGCCCTAAAATCATAATTCCCATTTTCCTCAAAACCCTCTATTCCCCCCAACAATTTCTTATGAATTTCTATGAATTTGGAGGTGGAAATTCCCAAAGAATTGAAGAAATTAACATGCGGAGGGTTACGGGATCACTTACCTGAATTACTAGGCCGAAACACTGCTCTGAAGCTCTTAGAGGTCTCAACAATGGAGGAAAAATCGAGTTTTGGGATGAAAGATCATGAAAGGGGCTATTTATAGGGCTGCCCAGCAATTTCCGCACCTGCGACCTTTGGATCGCAAGTGCGGACTCGCACCTGTAGAAAATTGGCCGCGCCTGCGATGGCCTGCGCCCTGGGGATGGGTCGCGCCTGCGATGCGATGGCCATTTGTGCGAGCCTCGCGCCTCCGGCTCATGGACCGCAGGTGCGGTCACACCAGTAAATTTCCCACCAGTTATGCAATTGCTGGTTTTTGACCCCGATTGGGGTCCGGGGGACCCCTGGGCCTACCCGAGCCCTCGACAAATTATACCAACAAGTCCCAAATCACATGACGGACTTGCTCGAGCTCCCAGAACACTAAAAACATCATCCAAACTAGAAATCACTCTTCAAAACCCCTTAGTTTCAAACTTAGGATTTCAAGAAAATTCAAATGGCTCATCAATATGCCGAACGGGTCTATACTGCTCGGAATGTCCCCAAATTTTGCGGACAAGTCATAAATGACTATATGGAACTATTGCCAGTTCCAGAATTCCATTCGGACATGATATCACGAGGTCCAATTCCAGGCTGAATTCTAAATCTTATGAAATCATGAATTCCAATTCAGGTGCCGAAATACTCCTGGGTCATCAGAAACCCGAGGCGAACACACTCCCAAGTCCGAAGTCATCATACGGAGCTTCTGGAGCTGTCAGAACTCGATTCCGAGGTCGTTTGCTAAAAATGCTGCTCGGAACCAAAATTTCCCAAATAGGCTAGCCTTCAGGAACCAAGTGTTCCTGAACTGGCAAAATCACTTCTGAATCTCGAACTACCTGCCCACACAAGTCATAAGGCACGAGTAGCCGCTATGGAAAGAGTCATTCACGGGAACGGAGTCCCAACACACAAAACGACCGGCTGGGTCGTTACAGCACCACTGATCGAAAAGAGGATAATTGGTCACTGACATGGAAACGGTTCGGGGCAAGGTTTCTCAATCTCGAGGTAATAGTTTTGATGAATTTCTAAGAGTCGGAGGGTTTACACGGATCATGCATCTAGTCCAAAAGGCATGTCATGTTCATTGAATTCCGCATGCACTCCAGATAAGTCCTTCTTTCCTTTCCCCGAAAGGGACACCGCTTGTTTAAATTCATTCTCCATTCTGTCATTTATTTTTCTTTTAAATCCCTTTCGGTCTAACTCTATTCCAAAACTAAGGCAAAGAAAGGATGGCAAGACTGATTTACAGGGCTCTAATTTGACACGGGCTAATATGCAAAAGGCACCCAATCTCGTCAGGGGCATCGAGTCGACCTCGACTGGACATAGAGGCCGATGCTTCAAACTCAAAAACCCTTGAAAGGAGAAAATCGAATTGAAGTGCCTATAAAGGCGAATGAAGTGAAAGGTTGAGTCCCACGTGGCTAACCATCTCGGAAGGTTTGAAAAGCCGAAATATTCCAAATGCCCTAAAGTTAAAATTGGAAGAAAAGTCAGAAATGAAAGGCCAATAAAGCTGAAATAAAGTTGGAAAGGCTAAGCCCCACGCGACTAGCCGTTGCAACAAAGTGAGGGGCCAAAACTCCCCCCGATACTCTGGAAATCCAAAAGAAAAATCAAGTGAAAGGCCTACAAAAGAATAATAAAGTCAAAATGTTGTGTCCCACGTGACCGATAGCCATGGTAAAATCGGGAAAGCCGGGGTCCCCGGGTTTAGAAATGAAACCCAATCCCCAGAAAGCAAGCAAGTGGTTGAGATCTTCGTCAAAAGAACTGAGATCAAGCAATTGAAAATCAAGGCCGCCAACCAACCATCGTTTCAAACTAACAAATTGTTCTTTGTTTGAAAATCTGAAACAGGCTCAACTCGAAAGCAACCTTGCAAGAAGCAAGTGCAACAAAAAAGGAATTTCGCAAGGGCTAGAAGGAGCTCTGCAACAACGACTCCAAAAAGGGAAGTTTCCTCCAAAAAAGTTCTTCCCACATTCACTCATTCTCTGAAAATAAAATGAAAACAAAAGAAGAAAAACGATGTTGAAAACCATTCAAACCTAAAGTAGTATGGGGCCTCCAATCCCTAACTACACCTTTTCCAACATAGGATATTCCATTCCTTAGTTGATGCCAACATAGGGTCTCCATTTCCTAGTTGATGCCAGCATAACCTGATGCCGACATAACTCGATGCCAACATAGGATATTCCATTCCATAGTTGATGCCAACAAAGGGTCTCCATTCCTTAGTTGATGCCAACATAACCTGATGCCGACATAACTCGATGCCAACATAGGATATTCCATTCCTTAGTTGATGCCAACATAGGGTCACCATTTCCTAGTTGATGCCAGCATAACCTGATGCCGACATAACTCGATACCAACATAGGATATTCCATTCCTTAGTTGATGCCAACATAGGGTCTCCATTCCCTAGTTGATGCCAGCATAACCTGATGTCGACATAACTCGATGCCAACCTAGGATATCTCAGTCCTTAGTTGATGCTGGCATAACCCGATCTTTTTTTTTCAACATAGGGTCCCACTCCCTAGCAGACACCGGCATAACCTGGTGATCCTTCTGACAACAACATAACCTGTTGATCATGTCTTGACACTGGCATAACCCAATAATCTCTTTTTCCCCAGGCAATAGCATAACATGTTGACCTTTCCAGACACCGGCATAACTTGGTGATCTTTTCCTGACAACAGCATAACTTGTTGATCGTTTCCAGACACTGGCATAACCCAGTGATCTCCTTTTTCCAAGGCAACAATATAACCTGTTGACCTTTCCAGACACTGACATAACCTGGTGATCTTTTCTTGACAACAACATAACATGTTGATCGTTTCCAGACACTGGCATAACCCAGTGATCTCCTTTTCTCCAGGCAACAGCATAACCTGTTGACCTTTCCAGACACTGGCATAAGCTGGTGATCTTTTCCTGACAACGGCATAACCCGTTGATCACTTCCTGACACTGGCATAACTCAGCGATCTTTTTTTCAGGCAACAACATAACCTGTTGACCCTTCCAAACATCGGCATAACCTGGTGATCTTTCTGACAACAGCATAACCTGTTGATCATCTCCTGACACTGTCATAACCAAGTGATGTCCTTTCCCTAGGCAACAACATAACCTGTTGACCTTTCCAGACACCGGCATAACCTGGTAATCGTTTCCTGACAACAACATAACCTGTTGATCATTCCCTGACACTGGCATAACCCAGTGATCTCCTTTTCCCTAGGCAACAACATAACATGTTGACCGTTCTAGGCACCGGCATAACCTGCTGATCTTTTCTGACATCAACATAACTTGTTGATCATTTCCTGACACTGGCATAACCCAGTGATTTCTTTTCCTCGGGCAACAGCATAACCTTTTGACCTTTCCAAACGCCCGCATAACCTGTATATCTCTTTCTTGACAACGTCATAACCCGTTGATCCTCCCCCAGACACCAACATAACCTGGTGATCTTTTCTTGACGACAGCATAACCTGTCAATCTTTTCCAACATAGGGTCTTCAATCCCTAGTTGATTTTACTTTTAGACATAGGGTATCCACTCCTTAGTCTACAATAACTCTGGGTTCACTGTTCCCGACTTTTCGTTGCTTTCAATAATAAAGTAGTGTAGATTTCATTACAATAACTCACAAATTTTTCCTAGTGAAAACTGGGGCAGAAAATTTCGTTCGTTTGTTTTGATTTTGCGCATATTGCAATTTAGGACAATGGATTCAAGACGACCAAAAGAAGACGTCTCAATAAAAGAAAAAGAAGAAAAAGAGAAGACAAAACCCAAGGTACAAAGCGGAAGTGATGTAGACTGCTCAAGACAGATTGAAGTCACAAGCCATGCATGCCCCTTCTTGATCTGAAAAGCTAAAGAAGATTGAACCGGAACATACAGCTAACAAGCATCAAGATTTAGATCAGAGTCTGCGTGAAGAAACAACCAAGACTCGAGATCAAGCTTCAGAAGACTTGTAGATAGGAATTTTGTAACTCGTAGATGATAGGCTAGTTTAGTCTTTTCATTTTTGATTTTGGTGTAATAAGGAGCTCAGCAAGCAGTAAGCAGCAGCAATAGCAGTGAAATCACAGCTTCCCGTTAGTCCCAGCTACCAAAACTTTCAGAACTACACTAACCTGATTCCTTTATAGCCAAGGATATGTAGGCAACCTCCGAAGCAAGGTTCGGTCAAACTTCTTCAAAATGCTTCCAAATGGAGTACCAAACGGGCAAAAATTGCTCGTAGTCTCATTATCTTTGCCCGAGAACTCTTCATGTTCTCGAGCAAAGAGGGGCAGCTGTGAACATTCAATTTTTGCCCCGCATGGAAATTACTCCTAAAAATAATAAAAAATGATTTTTAATGAATTTTAGGAACTTTTCTTTATTTAGTTTCATGTCATGCATGTTTAATACTTTAAAATTATAGAAACAAATCATAAAAAATTATCTCATTTTTCATTTCGTGCCATTTTAGGTTTAACCTGCATTTTTAGGATTTAATTATGTTATTAAATTCATCTTTTAAATAACTAAAAATCAAAGATCGCATTCTTGGGTTAATTAATTAATTAATTGCATTAGTCCGTCATTAGGTAAAATAAATAAATAGGCTAGCCAAAAAATGGAATTTAAATTAAGATTTGAGTCTAAATGGTTAATTGCGCAAAGCCTAATAAAGAAGGAAAAATGTGGCTTTTTAAAAGTTTGAACTTGAATTTGGGCCAACTTTTCTGGGCCCAACACTTGCCCACTACACCAACTCCACCCAGCTCAAGAGAAAATCGGTCCAGAACCCACGACCCACCAATCCGACCCGTTTTCCCTCATCTATTAAATAAGGGCTAGACCTAATCGCTAAGAAAAAATGGCTGCTCTCTATCACTGAGAGCCGTGACCCCCTTTTTCTTCTTCCTTATGCTCGCCCAAAAAAAGACCTGAGTAGACAAAAACAAAGAGTAACGGACTCCCCTACCCTGCCAAAACAAAATGACACTGACTACCCCACAGCTTCTTCTTCGTTCATTCCACTAACAGAGCATCAACTCTTCTCCTCACGGCACTGCCGCCTTGGCTCCACCACTAGCAGCGCCAGACGTCTCCTTCTCTCCTTCCTCACTCCCTCATCATCAAAACAAACAAACCCCTTCCCCTATACCTAAAAAGAACGGCGCTGACCTCCTCCATGAGATCTTCGCCTTCATCCTCCTAACCAGCAGACCCTCGCCGGAAAACACCCTAAACAACCGTCGTCTCCCTCAACCTCCATCTTCAACCACCCGAATGGTGGAGAAAAGTGGCATTTCAAAGGAAAATTTAAGATCCACTCGATAGTTCAAGAGTTTTGAGTACTGATTTATTTTTGGGTTTTTTCTAAAATTGCCGAGTTCAAAAGATCTGTTGTTTCTATATTCACGCAGCAGCTGAGCACCACTCGGAAGTTGCAGGCCGTTGGGTTCACGTATGCTGAGTTTCCTCCTTCTTTCTTTTCTTTTATTTGGCTATTTGAAACTTTGTTACTGCTGATTAAGGTACGAATCCTGTTTCCAAATACATGAGTTTAATCTTTGATGTAATGGTGTTAAGCTCCTGTTCGTATAATAAGAGGTTTTCATAATATATCACTTTAGTCTGAGAAATGTAAGTTTGTTTTAGTATTTTCTGAATGTCAATGCCCAAATACCCATTTTTGTTTCTCACAGATGCAGTCACGATCATTATTTTCTTGTATAATATAGTGGTAGTTGAAATGTTTCTGAAAAATCCGCATTTATATTAAGTTCCAAAACTGCTACACAGTTGGGCGCATCTAATGCCCAAGATTTTGAATCGGCATGTTCGTTGTATATTTATATTTATTCATATTAATTGAAGTATTTTTTTTATTGGGTTACTTTTGCTCCGATATAGTGATGAGATGAAGAAATTTGAAATCTAGATGCTTATTCCAACGGAATGCCCCAGGAAAATTAAATTTAGCACTTTAATTAAGAGTAAAGAAAAAAAAAAGGGAAAGGCCATCGATTCTAATTAGGTGATTGTTTCTTTTTCTAAAAGTAGTGAAACTGCTACTTTGTTCGTGATTAAGGTTCATTAGTAGTAAGCTAAGTGATGTCGCAAGAACAAGAAAGTGATACAAATTGTGTATACGTACTCGTGACGTGATTTAAGCATCGATTTTCAAAATAAAACCAAGGTCTACGTTCGCGTAACTTTGAATAATGACAACTAAAATACACCTTTTTCTCAAAAATTGTCTATACGTTTACGTAACACAAATAAAGATTAAAATTAACACCTCTAGAGACATCTCTAGAAACGGATTTCTAAAATTATCGGAATTACGTATACGCTAGTGTGACGTGATTTCGGTTTCTTTTGATAAACAGAACAAAAGTGCGCACTTGCGCAACTTTATTTATCTCTTTAAATGGAATCAATTGTCGTGAGTTATGTACACATCTACGTGACATGATTTTTGACACGTCCAATTTTCACGTGGTGCATTTCATGTGACCCGACTATAATTTCAAACTATATTAAAATCACACGTAGCAATCACGGGTGAATTTCGTGTGACGCGGTTGTGATGTGTCCAAAAATAACAAGTGCACGTCATCGTGACTTGTCCCGAGATAAATCCATAAACATCAAAAATGATTTATATACATACCCCGAAAAGCTAAAATACCTTTTTTAGATAAAAATTCAAAACTTAAAGAATAATTGAGTATCATCTCAAATAGGCATTCTAAAACCGTCACGACCATAGTCTTGACTACATAATCTACACTCGGGTGTAACAACTCATGTCCCCAACTTCAACTTAAAACTATATTAAAATAACGTGTTGTAATTCACGGGTGCATTTCATGTGGCGCAATTATAACATATCCAAAAGCAGACGAGTGCACGTTATCGTGACTCGTTTTCAAGATAAATCCATAAATGTCAAAAGAGCGGCTAAAAGTATAAAAAGGGTAAATGCACGATAAGCTAAAACACGTAAATAACCAGATAATATATGCCAAATAATAATAGTTAAGCGACCGTGATAGAACCACGGAACTCGGGAATGCCTAACACCTTCTCCCGGATTAACAGAATTCCTTACTCAGATTTCTAGTCGCAGACAAATAAAAACAGAGTCAAAATTCCCCGGTTTGGGATTTTCCAAACAAAACGGTGTCCCGGAGAATCGTCAAAAATCCGGGTGGCGACTCTGAAAACTAAAATAAATCCCAAATCCGAACAATGTCACTTTAATTGGAAAAACTCCCTTATTACCCCTCATCAATCCGGGGGTAGTGGAAAAAGGAGGTGTGAAAACTCAATTTTTTCCCCGCATGGAAATTACTCTTAAAAATAATCAAAAATGATTTGAATTTTAGGAAGTTTTATTTATTTAGTTGCATGTCATGTGTAATGACCCGACTGGTCGTTTTGAGAGTTTAAGCTTCGTTCAGTGGTATAAAGTCATAATCAGCTCCACATTATGTATATCGATCTGTGTGTGTGGTTAGAATCAGTTACCGGATAATCCGGAGTCGAATTAGGAGAAAATTTTCAGTCTTGGAAGTTGAAGTGATGAAAGTTGACCGGAGGTTTGACTTTTGAATAAATGATCTCGGAACCAGTTTTGGTTGGCGCTAACAGCTTCTTATGATGATTTTGGACTTAGGAGTGCGTCCGGAATTTGAATTGGAGGTCGGTAGAGCAAAATGAGGTGAATTGGCGAAAGTTAGAATTTTGGCGATTCTGGCCGATAGGTGAAAATTCGATATCAGGTTCGGAATGGAATTCCGGGAGTGGCTGAAGGTCCGTTGTGCTATTTGGGACTTATCTGCAAAATTTCACCTCGTTCCGGGTTGATTTGATAGGTTTCGACGCGAGTCTTGATATTTGAAGTTTTGGAATTTCTAAGTTTTGATTTTTGGTTTGATTCGTTGTTTGGTGTTATGTGATGTGTTTTGAAACCTTGAGCGAGTTCGTGTTAGGTTACATGACTTGTGTGTGGGATTGGACGGGGTCCCGGGGGCCTCGGGTGTGTTTCGGATGGGTGTCGGGTCCATTTTCCCTATTTTTGAACTGCTGAAACTTCCTTCTGGTTTCCTTCTATGCAATCGCAACAATGAGCCCGCGATCGCATAGTGTAAGTTTGGTCAACCCAGTTTTTCCATTTCGCGATCGCATAGTCTCATTCGCGATCGCACAGTTCGAAGACTTCACTCTACACGATCGCATTCTCACGTCTGCGATCGCAGAAGTATATTTTCCTCTTCTTCGTGATCGCATACGCTAACCCGCGATCGCATAGTGTAAGTCTGGGCAGTGGCTTTATCCTCTTCGCGATCGCATGACTTCCCTCGCGATCGCATAGAATCATTTCAGGCCTATAATATTTTCCTCTACGCGATCGCAAACGTATTTCCGCGATCGCGGATCATTAAACACCTGGGCAGATTATAAAATTCCCAAAACGAGGGTTTAGCCATTTTTATCACATTTTGAGTTCTAGAGCTCGGTTTTGGGCAATTCTTTGGGGGTTTTTTCACACAAATCAAATGGGTAAGTGTTCTTCCACCTTAATTAATTATATTTCACGAATTAGTTCTTACTTTTATCATTTAAACTGTGTTTTGGGTTGGAGAAATTGTGGGTTTTGAAAGAAAACTTGATAAACGAAATTTCATGATTTAAATGACCAAATGACCTCGGATTTGGATAAATTTAGTATGGGTGAACTCGTATCGTAATGGGTAATCAGAATTTGTAAAATTTGTCGGGTTCCGAGGTGTGGGCCCGGGGGTCGAAGTTTGGGTCGATTTTTATAAATTAGCAAAGATTGAAACTTTATTATTCGGAATCATTCCTTATACGTGTTATGTGCTTTTTGAAGTTGTTCTAGTTGGCTTTGAGCCGTCCGGAAGTCTTTCCGCCCGAGGAGGCTACCTTTGAGTATTCCAGTGGTCGTCTTTGAGGTTGCCTAACCTTGTGGGGGGGAACTACCCCTTAGGATTTGAGTCTTCTATGTTGATTGTAGCCCGAGTACGCGAGGTGACGAGTGCGTACTCGGAATTATTTGCAAATAGGTTGGCCTCTTAGGATTCCTAGATTCCTATATTGCCTGCGTATAACGTGGTAACTGTTATGGTTGAGTTCCTGGTTGCTAGTTTCATCCTCTCCTATTTGAATTAGATTTTCTTGCTTTCCATTTCCCCTCTTGCTGATTATTTGATTTTGATTGACTTAACTGAATATTTTCCTTCTTTACCGTTATGCGATATTTTCTTCACAAGCTGCCTTATTAGTTAGAATAAGTATCATCTAGTCATATAAATCGTTAACAGGAATTGGAGCATTTATAGGTTAGTGTCAAGTATGCCCGTGAGTGGTACATGGTGATTACATGATTTGCCTTAATTATTACTTAGGCATAGTTGACCATCACCCATATTGGTGGTAACTCTTTGGTACCTCCTATTACTGAAGTATTTGCTTAAGCTGAGATTATTCCCTGAAGCAAATTGTTAGGCGAGATTGGTTATAGTTAATTTTCCCTTGCCGGGATGATTGGTTCCCCATTTATTGACTTGAATAATATGAACCGTTGTTTTGTTTGTTATGATTTCCTCTCGTGACATTGTTTTATTGATACTTGGTATTTCCCCTTAAGTGATTTATGCTTATGAGTGAGTTTTGCCACTATTGGATTGCAGTTCTCGTGTTGAACTTATCGTCGCACCTTGCATTGTGCCTTCCTGTTTTACTGGGGTGTTCATTGTGGCTTAGGCAATGTCTTGCTATGATCTGGTTTCTTTCTTTCGGCGCCTTGCATTGCATTGCATCACATATACAGGGATTGCGGGCATAGACCTGAGCCTTTCCCTCATACTGCATTGCATATAGGGATTGCGGGCATAGACCTGAGCCTTTCACTCATAGTGTATTGCATACAGGGATTGCGGGCATAGACCTGAGCCTTTCCCTCATACTGCATTGCATACA
>MDKH01066914.1:0-24018 GCA_005239495.1 Nicotiana undulata
ACATGTAATCACCGCATCTGAAGCCATAGCATCAGGCCTAGCTGGAAGTGCATAAATACGTGGCTGGCCTCCACTTGCTCGACCTCCCCCTCTTGGGCGGCCTCTAGTTTCCTGACCACCTCCCCTAGTTGTCTGAGTAGGTGGTGAAGTGACTGGGGATTAAGCCGAGGGCTGAACCCTCTGTTGAGATGAACTACTAAGACGACGGGGACACTGCCTCCACTTATGTCCGAACTCTCCACACTCATAACAACTACCTGGGGCTGGAGATGAAAACTGACAAGAACCCCTGCCACCATGATAACCACCAGATGAACCATGCATAGAAGAACCCTGATAAGATGATGCTCGGGCTCTGAGCTGGAAGGGCACTAAAAGAGGAACGTCCCTGATGAGAATTGCGAGGACCCTGCCCCGAAGATACACCACTGTAAGCTGGGCGAAATGGCTAAGGAGGTCTAAATGGACGACCTCTGCTGTGCTGAAACTTCCCTCTAGAAGGGGCACCACTGAAGCTACCTGATCCCCGAGGCCTCTTGACCTCCCTTTCCTCACGCTCCTGCCTACGAACCGACTTAATGTCCCGAGCAATGTCAACTACCTGCTCAAATATAGCTCCAGACACTCTCTCTCTGGTCATCAAGATCCGAAGCTGATAAGTAAGACCATCTACAAACCTCCTAATCCTCTCCCTATCAGCAGGGACAAACTCAGAAGCATGTCTAGCCAACTCGGAAAACCTTATCTTGTACTGAGTAACTGATAACTCTCCCTGGCGCAGCTGCTCAAACTGTTTGCGCTGCTCCTCTCTGTGGGACTGAGGAACATACTTCTCCAAAAAGATGGTGGAGAACTGCTGCCATGTGAGTGGTGCTGAACCAACTGGCCTACGCCTCTCGAATGCCTCCCACCAAGTGAAAGCAGCACCCGCAAACTGAAATATAGCAAACGAGACCCGGCTGGTCTTCAAAATATCCGTAGTATGCAATATCCTCTGGAATTTATCCAGAAAACCTTGGGCATCCTCACCCTCTGTGCCGCTGAAAGTCGGAGGCTTAAGTCTGCTGGACCTCTCCAGCCTATGCTTCTCATCCTCGGGCATAGTTGGAACCACATAGTCCTGAACTGGGGCGACCGGCTGAGCTTGGGCTGCTACCGGTGTCTGGATACCCCGTACAACCTGCTCAGGTATCCGGGCAGCTGGAGTTTGATTGCCTCCCCCGGCCTGAGCTGCAGTGGCAGCCTGAGTAAATTTGAACACACCGTCAATATCTGAGCCAGGGTCTCCTGAAGACCCGGAATAACAATAGGCACTGCCGGTGCCTGATCCTGTCCCACTAGAGCACCATCGGCGGGAACCTGATCCTGAACGATATGGGGATCTTGGGGTACTGTCCCGGCTGCTGCGCGGGCTGGTCCCCTACCTCTACCACGGCCCCGATCCCTTGTGGGTCTAACTGGTGTCTGGTCACCCTGATCGGTATTGCGTGTCCTCACCATCTGCGAGAGAATGAAACAACATGAGTTTAGATTTCAAGAATCAATAGATTGGCACGAAAGCGTTCAAGAAATTGAGATTTTTCCTAAGAGTTTTGCAGCCTCTCGAAGATAAGTACAGACGTCTCTGTACCGATCCGCAAGACTCTACTGAACCTGCTCATGACCGTTGAGTCCTATGCAACCTAGAGCTCTGATACCAACTTGTCACGACCCCATATCCTATCAGGTCGCGATGGCACCTATCGTGGAACTAGGCTAGCCAACCATCACGTTATTACGCATTTGTTCTATTATAGTAATTCACAATTAGATAATAAACAACCACATATAATAAAATAATTTCTTTAAGTCGTAGCGCCCCAATAATAGTCTAAACAACTCTAAACAAAACCTCCCAAGACTGGAGTCAACATGGTCACGAGCATCTACGAAATAAAACTAACTCTACTAATGTCTTGAATAAAGTCTAGGAATAAAATGCTAAAACTAAATAAGGAAGGGAATGGAGAAGATGTGGACGCTGGACAACTACCTCGAAATCCCGTAAAAACTGCAGCTAACGAACTGTGACAACTACTGCTCCGAGCCGTTACCTGGATCTGTGCACAGAGGCACATGGAGTAATGATGAGTACGCCAACTCAGTAGTAATGAAAATAAATCACAGTCTGAGAAATAAGAAACACACAACACAGATACACCAATTCACAAAACAGTAAAACACCAAGTCACCGTAAGGTATTAATCAAATACATAAGTTCGAAAACCAATTTCCAGAAATCCTTTGAAACAAGTATAATATCAATGTATCTCAGTAAAACTCTCAGTAAAATCAGTTTAAAAAAAACAAAGTGAATCGTAGTAAAAAACTCAATAAAATTTATCATAAATCTGCCCCTCGGGCCAAAATTATTTCTCATAACAATCTCAGTATCATCCCATCAGGCAACGTCACAGTCACGCAATATTAGCCCATCATGCAACCTCACAGTCACTCAATATTATCCCATCAGGCAACCTCACAGTCACTCAATATTAGCCCATCACGCAACCTCGCAATCACTCAGTATCAGCCCTGCGGGCAACATCACTTATTAGGTACCTGCGCTCACTGGGGGTGTGTATAGACTCCGGAGGGGCTCCTACAACCCAAGCGCTATAACGAGCCACAACATGACATAAATCACACACAATATTGGCCCGCAACCTCTCTCATATCACAACATCCTCATAATAATGGCTCGCAGCCTAACTCAGTCAGACACTCTCAACATGCCCTTCAGGCCATAAATATACCAGGTTCTCGACCCAAAAATAGTGTTTCATTTTCAATAATTAGTATCAAAATACTTTGAGTGTCAAACAATTTTTCAAGAAATGACTGAGTGAAAATCATAACATATCAGTGAGGAAAATAGTAAAATCAGCCCTCAAGGGGTAAACAAATTGGCACTAGTCCCCAAACATGGCTTACAACCCAAAACATATCAAATATATATCAATACTATTAAGCATAAGCTTTAAAATCGATTTCGCAACTCAATAGTTGCCTAAATAGGAAATATATTTCCAAAGTTTCAACCTTTGCATTCCAAAACCCGTGAAATGGTGCAGAGTCCGGAGTTTCATACCCCCAGGACAAGATATAAAGACAACTTACCTCAAACTATCCCAGAAACTATTACGCAATACGCTTGCCTCTCGAATCAACTCCCGAGTGCTCCAAATCTACCAAGTTCAAATTTTTATCATCAAATTATGCTTAAGGAATGAATTCCAATGGAAAAATACGAGTTATAGCTCAAAACCCGAAATTTGCTAAAACCCGAGCCCCGGGCATGCGTCTCGGAACTCAGAAAATTTTATACCAAAATGTTCTTCGTCATCTCATGAGTCCGTACATATAAATACGCTAAAATCGGAGTTCATTTGACCTTTCAAATCGACTCCTAAAGGTCTCATAATCTCAAGCCCTAACACCACCTTTTTCTACTGATTTTCATGAATTAAACACCGAGATTATGTTCCTTAATCATCTATAATCGAGTTTTAAGGTCCAAAATACTTACCTCTATGAAGAACACTAATTTCCTCTCTTCAAAATTGCCTCAAAGCTCTCTTTCCGTACAAAAATGGTGTAAAAATAGGTTATGGTCGCGGAAGGGTTTAATTATATTCTGTCCAAGGGTTTCCGCACCTACGACCAAGTTCCTGCACCTGCGGTACCCTAACCACACCTGCGACCTTCCACGCACCTGCGGAGCCTTGTCCGCTCCTGCGGGCCCGCACCTGTGGTCAAACTTCCGCAGGTGCGGTTACACCAGCACCAGCAGCTGAAGCTGCATTTTACCAACTTAAAACAACTTCCGTTAATCACCCGAAATCATACCCGAGCCCCTCAGGACCCCAACCAATTATACCAACACATCACATATGATCATTCAAGCTTAGTTGCACCCTCGGAACGCCAAAACTAACATCAAAACATTAAAATCACATCGGATTCAAGGCTAAGAACTTTCAAATTTCTAAATCCACCAACGATGCAGAAACTATCCAAAACAACTCCGATTGACCTGAAATTTTGCAGATATATCCAAAATGACATTACAAACCTGTTCCAACTGTCGGAATTCCATTCCGACCCCGGTAGCCTATTTCCACTGTTGATCGGAAGTCGCCAAAACTAACTTTCGTCAATTCAAGCCTAATTCTACACCGGACATCACAAAAATATTCCGAACACACTCCTAAGTCTCAAATCACCTAACGAAGCTATTCGAGCCATACAATCCGTATTCCGAGGTCGTTTACCAATAAGTCAACTCTCAGTTGACTTTTCCAACTCTAAGACTATTTTTAAAGACTAAGTGACTAAATTCTCATTATAACCATTTCGATTCCGAGCCTACCAACTCTAATACATCAAGAACAGTACAACCAACTTATTCCAAGACAATAACAGTAATTATAATGCAGGTTCTATGTAAGGACAGACCGGGTCGTTACACTTAGAGACACTGAAGTTAACCAATCTTTACATAACTGTCAACCTTATAAGGCACCTGGGCCGGATGGGTTACGCTCGTTCTTTTACCAAAAATATTGGCCTGTGCCGGGTAATAAAGTTAGGGAATTTTGTCATGAAATTTTCAACTCTCAGACAATTCCTAGTCTCTAAATCAAACCTATATTTGCCTAATTCCTAAAGTCAAACATGCCCAGACAATTCAACAATACAGACATATAAGCCTTTGAAACACTATTTACAAACTTATAACAAAAATTATTGTCAATGTGCTTAATCCTGTACTCAACTCTATAATAGGACCAATACAAACTAGCTTCCAACAGGGTAAACGTGCCTCTGATAATGCCATAATAGTGCAAGAGGTTTTTAATCACTTTGCCCAAATGAAAGGAAAGGTTGGTTGCATGCTTTTAAGACTTGATTTGAAAATGGCGTTTGATAGACTGGAATGGTCGTTTATTAGAACTACATTAGCTTACTTTGGCATTCTAAGCCTATGATTAATTTAATAACGTCTTGTGTTACTACTAATTCTACCTCTATACTCCTTAATATTTTCCGTACACCCTACTTTACACCTACAAGAGGTATTAGACAAGGTGACCCGTTATCACGATATCTATTCATTATGTGTGTAGAAATATTCTCACGGTGCATTAATCTATCTGTAGATTATTTACAATGGCAACCTATTAATATTACAAAAGGGGTCCCAAACTATCCCACCTATTTTTTGCGGATGACATCCTTCTATTTTCTAATACAACTCCTAATAGTTGCTAGCCCATAATAGATGTAATAAATCACTTTACAAAAGTTTCAGGCCAGAAAATCAACTTTGAAAAATCAAAGTTTTTTTTTTCTCAAACAACTGTCCAACGAACGATAAAGATTTGGCCCAAAACTGCTTCTAAATCAAAGAAGGAACCAAATTTGGCAAGTACTTAGGATTCCCAATTTTCCATAAACGACCAAAGAAAACTGATTTTCAATTTATACTGGATAATTTTCGATCTAGATTAGCCGTTTGGAAGACCAATTTCTTATCTATGGCAGGTCGAGCCACCCTAATTAAGTCTACGTTAAATAACTTACCTAACCATGTTATGCAATATATTCATATTCCAACATCAATCATTAATAAAATGAAACAATATCAAAGAAATTTTCTATGGGGGACAATTGCCACAAAAAAGAAATTATATCTCTTAAGATGGGAAAAAATTACTAAGCCTGTCAAGGCAGGAGGATTGGGTATCCAATGTCTTAGACACAAAAATAATGCCTTATTGGCAGGGCTAGCATGGAGGGCCTTTCATTCACCACACACCTTATGGGACAAGATATTAATACAAAAATTTCTTCACAAACCACCCTCCGAATATTACTCCGCTACTTGACGTAATATTCTCAAGGACTGGGAAAATTGCCAATTAGGATTACAATGGCATATAAGAACAGGTGCTCATATTCACTTTTGGACTGATTGTTGGATTAAAGATGAGATAATGGTGAGATGACTAATCAGTGGCCCGTTGACACTAGACACGCAAAATCTCAAAGTAAGCTCCATTCATAATAATAATGGCTGGAATTGGAACTTAGTTCCTTTTGAGCTTACAACTGACATTAAAAACACTATCACTAACCAATATATTTCAACTTACAATAATAAAGTTGATAGGATCTAGTGGGGTTTAACTAGTCACGATAACTTCACGGTTAAATCAATATACACAATTATGAAAAATCGGATTGCTAAGAATTTCACCACAAACTATCACTTTGGATGGATATGGAAATTTCTCATCCATCCAAAATTAAATACTTCGTTTGGTTACTTAACCATAATAGATTACCAACTTTGAAACACCTTCACTCTCTTAATATAATCACAAATGGCACATGCACCTACTGTCACCAGGAAGAGGAATCAAACAACCACCTTTTTTTAGAGTGACCAAATGCCAAAACATACTGGAAAGATATAGGAATGCAACAACATATCCTTCACTTGACTAACTACAACACTCCGAAAGGATGGCTCATGCCCTTAATCTATTACAGTCTAAGAGAATTCCCTCACAAAGTTAATCCGATGACTTATTTGTCATTAAGTCTGTGGAACATCTGGATTACTAGAAACAAAAATGTCTATGAAAATATTAAAAAACAAGTCAATATAAATTCTACTACACAACCGGCAACGAAATAGTGTTACCTAGCAAACCCAACAAGCCCCCCACAATGCAACTGTGAGTACCCAATTTTTGCCCCGCATGGAAATGACTTCTAAATATAGACCAAAAATAATTTTTTATGAATTTTAGGAGTTTTTCTTTATTTAGTTGCATTTCATGCATGTTTAATACTTTAAAATTATAGAAAAATTATAACAAAATTATCATATTTTCATTTCATGCCATCTTAGGTTTAATTTGCGTTTTTAAGAATCAATTACTTATCAAATTGTAGAATTAATACATTAAAATTACAAAAAAAAAATACTTTAGTAATTCCATATGCATTTTAGTTAAAATAATTTAGTTAATTGTTAGAAAAAGTAAGTAGTTCAGTTTTGCAAAATTAAGTTTGATTTAGGAAATTTAAATCACCACGTTTGAAAATAAATTGATTTGATTTATTGAAGAAAAATGAGGGCTTGTTTCTTTAAAAATCGGATAGGCCAATTTTGCATGGCCCAAAATTTCCTAACCCATCTCCCTTATCAGCCCACTCTAAAAAATGGCCCAATCTTTTTCCCCTCATTACAAAAAACCTAGAGTCATTTTTAGGAAGGGATACACACAATCAGATCAGTTCCATACACAACGGCGGTGACCCCCTCCCTTACCTTTTGGTCTTCATTCTCCTAACCAGCAGACTCTCACCCAACACCCTAACCAGCCGTCGTACCACGCCAACAACCAGACTTCCGCCAAGCCGCCGCCGAGATGAGACAACCAAGTAGATCCCTCCTCGTTCTTCAACCTAACAACTAAAAAAGAAACTTCCAGATCTGGAAAACTCAAAAGAAAAGCCAATTAGAAAATAAAATCGAAATTGGAACAATGAGCCTCCATCTTTCTTCTTGTTTTTTGGTATTAAGTTGCTGTTTTTGGAAAGGAATTCGCTGCTGCTTCTCTCTGTTTTCGGCCTTCATTTGGCTCACTCTAGTGCCATTTTCTGTTAGATTTAGCGGGGATGTTCCGAGGTTCAGTGAGGTTCTTGTTTATTGGTTCCAAATCCATATTTATCGTTGTTTTTCTTGTTTTCTACTGGACGCACGAACTTCGGCGCCGAATTCGCTTGTAATAACTTCTAAAAAAGGTTAATCAAGAATTTAATTCAAGTTAATCTCTTTTCCCTTCTGTACTTATGTGTTGTTGACCTTTGTATGATGAGAGCCTGGTTTTAGCTGGTTTACAAATTGTTTAAATCTTTGTTTGTTTTAGATGAAAGTGTTGACTTACGAGATCAATAAATAAAATTCGAACCATGTTTGGTGGGTTTTGAAGTCGTCCTGTGATCGCTTGCAATCTTCATGAATATCTCACTTGTTTGGTCGACTTTAAACATGAAATGAGTTCTAAAATTTCTTTATTCACGTAACTCAAAGATTCTGTAAAATGCTTGCCAGAATCCTCAAACCAATTAAAATATAATCTCTAGCTTACTACTCTTATGAGTCATAATAAAAAGTATGCTCTCATGCTGAAAATGACTTTCGCATGTCTTTAATCATCATAATTAGAATTCTCTCTCTTCTCAACTTTTTTTGCACTTATAAACAATTATATAAGAGGGGAAGAACTAAACAACCATTTTCATTAATTTAAACACAAAGCCTTGCTAATCAAACTAAAAGCAAGAATGACATTCAGATTTATGACAAAAAATGAAGAGAAAAAACATCTATTACGTAATACATTTGATGTCCTCTCAAACACATGGAGCAGTAGTAACCGGCCATTGTTAATTTTGGAAACAAGGAAAGTTCTCTTTATACCTCTGTTTGCTATCTGCTGCTATTTGATCTGTATCATTTTGTCGTTCAAGTTCCTTTGTTAATCGAGTTTGGTACAAATCACATTTCTGGCAGTCGTGTTCGTATTGGTTATGATTGATTGAAATTGGAACTCATGGCTTAAGTGTGTTTGAGTCTTCTGTATAGCTATTTCCTTTTGTTGGTGTCATATTCTATTAAAATAGTTGAATGATGGGTTGTTTGTGTTTTAGTGCGATTCCTTTGTCCCCTGACAAAATTGTGGCTCCGGTGACACATGAGATTATCATATAGTTTGATCTGATTCAAGTTTTGGGGTTTGTACTTCTTTGATGTGCATTGGATTAGTGGGAATGGTGTGAGCTTTGAATTGAAACAGGAGGTATTGTTACCCTTTAATGTATTCAAGCAGTTATGGAACTTAATTCAAAATTGTCACGACCCAAAATCCTAACTCATGTCGTGATGGCGCCCAACACCGTGGTTAGGCAAGCCAACGTTTGATTAACTAGTGAAAATTCCTTTATATGACAAAACATTCCAACACTTATCAAATTTTAAGTTTAACACGTTAAGTGGAAACGTATAAATTAACCAACTTAAACAAAAGTAGCCATAAAGGATCCTGAACCAATATATACAATCCCAAAAATATAATGCCTACTACGTATGTGTCAGGAACTAGTGTCACGAGTCTACATGCGAGCTAGTAGAGTATACAAAAGATAAAATAAACTGTTCTACTGTCTGAAAGAAGTAAACAGGAATAAACAAAAGAGGACTCCATAGTGCTACTGAGAAATCGCCAAGGGAAGCAGCTCACCGTGAAGTCAAGTCCAAATACCACTCAGGATCGAGCTCCGGCCTGATAACCAGATGCACCAGCCTCAGAACCTGTACATTTAAGTACAGAAGCGTAGCATGAGTACATAAACAAATATGTACCCATTGAGTATCAGTCTAATCTCGAAGAAGTAGTGACGAGTGGTCGGCGTGATACTTACTAGGGTCAACAATATATAATAAATACATGCTAAGTAGAGATAGCAATAATGAACAATAGTAATAATAAGGGCAGGAGCAACAAATAGCATTCTATAGTACGTTTACGTATCACCTTCCATAACATAAAAGCTACTTAGTTCCCTTCTTTTCCATACAATCAACAAATGTAACTACAATGCTTCCCATCAATTATCAAACACATAACTAGCCTGAACGTGCGGCCGATACAACGTGAAAAGTAAATGTGCACTGCCGAGGGTCGAACGGCCCGAACCATAGATGCCTATATGCCCCGCTCGCGAATCGAACATGCGATGCGATTAATATAATACTGGGGCTACCCCGCTCGCGGATCATTCATGCGACTCGGGTTCCCGTATAAACACATAATTAACAGGAAATTTTGGAAAAATTAGCATGGAACATACTAGCATAAGTCCTTCACATGTGAGATTCGACGATATTAGACTACTTAGACCATATGCAAGATCATAGATATAACACATAAAACATGCTTGTGAGTCCTAAACTACCCGACAAGGCATAATAATATCTATGCATGGACTCTCGCCACTTTGTGCGTGCGTAGCCCCCGCAATAAGGACATACAATCATTTATAATCACCTATGGGGACAATTCCCTCTTACAAGATTAGAAAGGAGACTCACCTCGTGTCGAGCCTACTCTCTGGGTCAAGAATGCGCCCGAAACTCCGAACTCATCACCCAAGGACCCGAAACTAGCCAAATGTTGCATAAATACATTAATTTATACTCAAAAGTATGAAATTCTCCTATTTACTTAGTTATTTCAACTTACTTTGAAAAATCCCAAAATACACCCCCGGGCCCACATGCTCGGATTTTGAAAATTTTCGAAGGAAACACTTATCCATAACCTAAGGATCATTAATATATAATTTTGGTATGATTTCATAGCTAGTTAGTGGGTAATTCCCTAAATTTCATAAAGCTCTAGGTTTTTACTCTTACCCTTGATTTACACTAATTAGGAGGTTAATTTACCTAGGAATTCATGTATTAAACTAACATTAGGGTGGAAATCACTTACTTTTCAGTAGCTAGGTCGTTTGGCTCTTTTCCAAGCTCTCAAGGTCGTCAATGGAGGAAAGAAATGTTGTAAAATGATTCAATCCCGTGTTTTAAAGAACCTCACTGCCTACAAGTCTTTCGCACCTGCGGCTCGAGGACCGCAACTGCGGTCTCGCATCTGCGAGGAAAATCTAGCACTTGTGGAATTGGGAAAGGGGGGTCTGGGCTCGCACCTGCGGAGAGGGGCCTGCACCTGTGCTCCGCTCCTGTGGAATTTGATCCGCACCTGTGAGAAATGGGCAGCCTCACCTGGGGCCGCACCTGTGATGCAAGGACCGCATAAGCGGTCTCGCACCTACGATTGGGACACCACAGGTGCGGTTGCACCAGATCTGGTGCACCAGCAATTATAGCTGCTGAAGTATGTGGCCTCGTTTGATGCCTGAGCGGCATCTGGGCCCACCCGAGCCCCCGTCCAAATATACCAACAAGTCCCAAATCATCCTACGGACTTGCTCGATCCTTCGGAACACCCAAAACAACACTAAAACTCAAAATCACACCTCAAAACCCCAAGAATCAAACTTAAGTACTTTAAGTTCTTGAATTCGTTAACAATGCGTCGAACCTACCTACAGTACTCGGAATGATACCAAATTTTGCAAGCAAGTCATATATGACATAACGAAACTATTCCCGATATCGGAATTTCGTTCGGACCTCGATAACACAAAATCACGTTCCAAACCTCAATTTGAACTTAAAGAAACTCTTATTTCACTATTAGGCGCCGAAACGCTCCCGGGTCATCCAAAACTCGTTAAGAACATACGCCCAAGTCTGAAATCATCATACGAAGCAACGGGAACTGTCGAAACTCGATTCCGAGGTCATTTACTCAAAACGTTGACCGAAGTAAAACTTGGCCTTAAAGGCCAACCTTAAGGAACCAAGTGTTCCTATACCATTCCAAGCTCTTCCAAATCCCGAACCACCCATCCCCACAAGTCATAAATCAGAAAAAGCAACTACGAGAAGTCTCATTTAGGGGAACGGGTTCCTAAAACGCAAAATGGCCGGTCGAGTCGTTACAAAAATAGGATACTAGATTAGGAGATTAAGCAATAAAAAGAAGAGTGAGGTCATTAGAGTAATAGAAGGTCATATCATATCTGACATAAACAATAATCTCAAACTTAGTCTTAGAAGACCTTGAACACACATATACCTAGTAGTCCAAAAAGTACCTCTTTCACTCTTAAGGCCAATATTACAAATAACTTAGGAAAAGCAAAAGAACTTATGAAGATAATAATTTTTGCTTCAAATAAGCAATTAAATTATCATGACCATAGTCATGATTACATAACCTACACTCGGGTTTGCAACTCATGCTACCCGACCACAACTTCAAACTATAATTAAAATCACACGTTGTAAATTACGGGTGCATTTCATGTGGCGCGTTTACAATGTGTCCAAAAACGACAAGTGCACGCCATCATGATTTGTTTCAAAATAATCCATAAAATATTAGAGCGGCTAAAAATTAAAAAGGCTAAAATGTACAATAGGTTTAAAATATGTAAATAATCAGATAATTAGGTCAAATATCAATAGTTAAGCGATCGTGCTAGAACTACGGAATTTGGGAGTGCCTAACACCTTCTCCCGGATTAACAGAATTCCTTACCCGGATTTCTGGTTCGCAAACATTTAAATAGAGTCAAAATTTCCTCGGTTTGGGATTTCAATAAACAAATGGTGTCCCGGAACATCGTAAAAAATCTGGGTGGCAACTCTGAAAAATCAATAAATAAATCCCAAATTCGAATGATGTAACATTAATTGGAAAAACTCCCTAATCCACCCTTACCGGAGGAAAAAGGAGGTGTGACAGCTCTGGCGACTACGTTGGGGATAAGAACCCAGAACTAATGGTTCAAGGTTTAGAATTTGAGCTTAGAATAACTGTTATATTTGGCTTTATTATCTAATTGTTACAAGCTTGATCCCAATGTGCTAAATGCCGCTTTTTACCGCTTTGACATTATGTGAACTGTATATAAATTATGCCGAAACCCTCTTCTCTCTGGGTCTTCTAAATCATCAGGTAAGTGTGCACTTCGTGTGACTTCTTTTCTGTTAGAGTCATATCGAAATTTTAGATCGAGGTTCGGACAAGTTGCAAAGCCGGTGAAGCTTCTGTATTCCCGATACGCTGGCCCCTTGGCTCGAGCTGTCCGCTCGGGTAAGCCTGGTCTAGAACAAAACCCCAGGATTTAAACCTAGAATGACACAACCTCATGCCAGATCCCTAGTAGGAATGATTATTTGTATCATGTGCATTTGACTTATGAGACTCAACACAGGGGTTGGGTCCGTTTAGGATAGGTGAACCCAAAATAAAAGACCATCCTGATGCATCTTGCTTTCCACGTGTGCGTCTATTTGTTTCGGCTTGCATGTTGATTGGCTTCTAGAAATAGGAAAGAAAATAAAAAAACAATACAAAAAAAGAAGCAAAAAAGAAAATACCAGGAGTGAGAAGGTAGGTATTCGAAATCTGAAACTCTGTCTAAAAAAATTAGCGAATGTTTTCAAAGGTCATGTTTCCCCGTTTCCGTCAAAACTGACAGAGCTACGCGGGTCTGATTCTCACTGGATGTGAGATACGTAGAAAAACCTCATCGGTTCCGACCCCCAATATTAAAAAAAAAAAATCCAAAGAAAAAAATAATATTTTCTTTTAATTCCTTCTTTAGGAGTATTTTCTTAGGAAATTCCAAACAAATAAAAGATAAAAAGATAAAAAATAAAAGTTTTAGAACCCATAAATATTTTTTTATTAAAAACAAAGAGGCCAAATCAAAATTGAACACTGAGGTTTGATTTTGGGGTTTACTGGGAAGTTGAATCCAAAGTTTGAGTTCGATTTGGTGAAGGATTGGGGGAGAATCGGATTCTCTGTCATTGAAGCTCGAAGAACTTCGAAGAACACCAGCTGCGAATTCGAAGAACTTCGTGGACTGATTCGAGTCGATTCTAGCAACTGGTAAATTGTAGAACATAGATTCATATTTTCTCTAAGTACATGTCTGATTCCTTGAGTTCAAAACTGAGCTTCATATCTGATTTCTGAAATTTTGGAGAGAATTGAGTTTCTACTGAACATCGACTCAATCTTTCTGAGTCGAGTTCGTGAATTCGACTTGAGCTCCTTATCACTTGATTTTCTGAATATTGAGCTGAAATGTGGTTTGAGCTGTTGAAGCTCTAATCCCTTATTGCATCTGTTTAGCTAAATTGTGTTGTAGTTCTAAACGTTTTTGAAGAAAACTACTTGCATTTTGGTTCAGTTTCTACTAGAATTCCACCATGATTGTTTGTAGCTGTTTTAGGCAGCATTTAATAGCATTCTTACTGCCTACTACCTATTCGATGAAAGGTTTTGAGAACCTGATCAAGTTTTAAGCCTGATTCCTAATTTAAGAACTGAATACTTGTGTGAACTTTTTTGGTGTGATTTCTGGTTTGGTTTGTGCTGAGTTCATTGAGTAGTTTGGTCAAATTTTGGTTGGATACCTAAGTTTCTGAACTAAAAATTCATCTTAGTCTACTGTTGAATGAGAGGCTTGAATTATTGAACCTGGTTTTGGTTCTAGTTTGGGAGTTAAGTTGATTTTTTCTGATGAACTGAAAACTGAAAATTTCTGCATATTTGAGCTGCAATGCTGCACAGTTTAAGTGCAATTTCTGCACTGTTCTGGGCATCAGTTCAACAGTATTTGAGCAACTTTTTCTTCTGTTTCCTGTGTGCACAACCTACTGAAACAATTTTCTAGGTTGACTGTTTTGCTTTAGCCAAAGTTCAGCTGTGTTGTGATCAGTTTGAGCAGTAGTTTGTCAGTATTTTCTGCACATCTTGATCTCCCAGTTGTGCACAAATTGAGCCTGCTAAACACCTGGTGTATGAAGTTACTAGTGAGGTACTTGTAGCTACATAATCCGTCAATCTGAGAGTTGATATTCTTGGTGCTTATTTTCTTGTGTGGAAGCAACTTTGTTAAATCTATTATTTTCACTCTGTTAATGTGTGCATGATTATGTCTTATTCTGTGATATGGATTTTTTGTTTCTCACTGTGAACTTCGATTCGTTGTTGTGGAAAATTTGCAACTTACATGGATGTTCTAGCTTTCCTTCTCTTAGAATATTTATGAGGTAATATATTTAACTTTTTTGCAAAAGTGAGCGCTTAGTTGAATTTTCAATTAGGATTTTTCTAACCACCATGGACTTTGTAGTTGGGCTTCCATGGACTTCGAAGGGATTTGATGCTATTTGGGTCATTGTGGATCGACTGACCAAGTCCACGCACTTCATTCCTGTTAGTACTACTTATACTTCGGAGAGGTTAGCTGGTATCTACATCAGAGTGATTGTCCGGTTGCATGGGGTCCCAATTTCTATTATTTCCGACAGAGGTACTCAGTTCACATCTCAGTTTTGGAGGGCCATGTAGAGAGGTATGGGTACGCAGGTAGAGTTGAGCACAACGTTCCTCCTCAAAACGATGGGCAATCAGATAGGCTATTCAGATCTTGGAGGACATGTTGCGTGCCTGTGTGATTGACTTTGGTGGCTCGTGGGATCAGTTCCTGCCACTAGCGGAGTTTTCACATAATAACAGCTATCAGTCCAGCATTCAGATGGCGCCGTATGAGGCTTTATATGGTAGGAGGTGTAGATCTCCGGTTGGTTGGTTCGAGCCCGGTGAGGTTAGGCTATTAGGTCCAGATTTGGTTCAGGATGCATTGGAAAGGGTAAAGTTGATTCAGGAGCGACTTTGCACGGCTCAGTCCAGACAGAAGATAAGGTATTGTTGAAGGTGTCACCCATGAAGGGTGTCATGAGGTTCGGGAAGATGGGAAAGCTTAGTCCCCGGTTTATGGTCCTTTTGAGGTGCTTCAGAAGGTTGGGGAGGTGGCTTATAGACTTTCCTTGCCGCCCAGATTATCGAGTGTCCACCCGGTATTCCATGTGTCGCTGCTCCGAAAGTATGTTGGTGACCCGTCTCATGTCTTAGACTTTAGCACAGTTCAGCTCGAGGGTGATATGTCTTATGAGGTGGATCCAGTGGCTATTTTAGCTCGCGAAGTCAGAAAGTTGAGGAGGCCACTTGGGAGACCGAGCGGGAGATGCAGAGCAGATATCCTCACCTGTTTGAGACTTCAGGTATGTTTCTAGACCCGTTCGAGGACGAACGTTTGCTTAAGAGGGGGAGAATGTAACAACCCGGCCGGTCGTTACGTAGAACGTGCACTATTTTCTCTGTTTCTGCCTTGTTGTAGCTTGGTTAGACTGTTCATGAGATGTTGGAGTCGGTTGGTTTGGGTTCGGAGTGGTTATAGAGGGAATTGATTCATTAGTCTCTAAAAGTAGCCTTAGAGCTGGAAAAGTCAACCCGGAGTTGACTTATTGGTAAATGACTTCGGAATGCGAAATTTATGGCTCGGATAGGTTTGTTAGGTGATTTGGGACTTAGGAGTGTGTTCAAAATGTTTTTGTGATGTCCAGTGTAGAATTAGGCTTGAATTGGCGAAAGTTAGTTTTGGCGATTTCTGGTCGGCAGTGGAAAATGGACTATCGGGGTCGGAATGGAATTCCCACAGTTGGAACAGGTTCGTAATGTCATTTTGGATGTGTCTGCAAATTTTCAGGTCAATCGGAGTTGTTTTGGGTAGTTTCGGCATCGTTGGTGGAATTTAGAAGTTTCAATGTTCATAGGCTTGAATTCGATGAGTTTTAGAGTTTTGATGTTGTTTTTGGTGTTTCGAAGGCTCGACTAAGTTTGAATGATCATATATGATGCTTTAGAATGTTTGGTTGGGGTCCTGAGGGGCTCGGGATGATTTCGGGTGATTAACGGGAAGTTTAGAATGGGATGCTATTGCTGAAGTTATGTTGTTGCTGGTGTTTTCGCATCTGCGAAAGGGGAGCCGCAGGTTCGGTCCCGCAGGAGCGGACCGGGCTCCGCAGGTGCGAGAATGGGCTGGGTTGATGAGTTTTCGCAAGTGCGAGGAATTTGTCGCACCTGCGAGGTCGCAGGCGCGGAAGATGGATCGCAGGTACGTATTTGGGTGGTTCCAGAAGAGATCGCAGGCGCGGAGGGAGCATCGCACTTGCGAAGCCGCAGGTGCGAGTAAGTGGTCGTAGGTGCGAGATCCCTGGACAGAAAGTATAAAAACCAGCCTTCGCGAATTTTAGCCATCTTTCTCAATATTTCATCCGGGTTTGAAGCTTTTGAAAGGTTTTTGAAGAGAGAATTCGATAGTGCTTCGTGGAGGTAAGATTTTTGGACTCTAAACTCGTTAATGCATGATTAAAGGTCGGATTAATGATGGGAAATTTGGAAAAAAATCAGTGAAAATGGGTAGTTAGGGCCTGGGATTAAGAGGCTTTGAAATGGGGATTTGAGGGGTCATTTGGACTCCGATTTCTGTGTTCTTAGTATGTATGGACTCGTGGGAGGACGAGGTTTCTTGTGGTTCAAAATTTTATCGAGTTCCGAGACGTGGGCCGGGGGGCCGGGTTTGATCAATTTCGGGATTTTGAGTATTTTTGATAGATTTTGATTGGGATTCATTCTTTAGCATATTATAATGATATACGTCTGATTGTTGGTAGATTTGGAGCACTCGGAGGCCGAATTTCGAGGCAAGGGCACTGCAGAGTAGTGTTTTAGCCGGTTTTGAGGTAAGTAACGTCTTCAACCTTGGAACTAAGGGTTCGAAACCCCAAATTATCTGATAATTGATGTTAATTAAGGTTAAGCACTTGCCAAGTGACGGGCATGCGGGCGTACACCAAATATGTGTAGCCTGGCTCATCCCATGGCATTGTCTAATGGTTGTTTCACACTGATACTTGTACTGCGAAGGTGGAGATTTCCTTGAACATATTAGAAATCATGATAAGTGTAATTGCTAAGGCTTCATGCCAATGTGTTTAGACTGAAACGGTCAATTGTTGCTGTCTCTATCTGTAGTTATTTACTATCATGCACTCAGTCCTGTTGTAGCATACATCTTAATGCCTCAGTCTCAGCATTTGTTAGTTATATTGCATTATCATTGTTTGGGCTGAAATATACATATTTGAGAGCATTGTGAGTGAGACTTGAAAGTATTGACTGAGTGAGGCCTAGAGCCGGATTTTTGAGACAGTTATGAGATCGGACTGCACACCGCAGCGATCCTTGAATCATACCTTCGTTGGTTTGATATAGCGCTTGGGCTTATAGGAGCCCCTCCGGAGTCTTTACACCTCCAGTAGGGATGGATCTTGTCCGAGTGATATGTTCCGGAGATGGATCTTCTCCGTGGTGCTGGATTGGCCTTTTCCTCAGTATTGAGTGACTATGTCACTGTGTTTATCCATATTCTGGGATGGATTTTCCCTGGGCCTGATGGCCAATTCGAGTACTGAGTGGACTTCCTTATGCGAGTGGATACTGTATGCATAGCATTCCTGATTTTTCACGAACTTATGAAAGTTTACAGACATAACTCGATGCATTTCACTTACTTTCTACTATATTAGTGTCATGTTCAAACTATATGTTGTTGTTCAAATTATCGGAGGTTTAGTCTGTCACTACCTCTCAGCTCATAAGTTGTTTTCGTTACTTATTTAGTTGGTGTACTCACGTTATACCCTGCACCTTGTGTGCAGATCCAAGTACATTGAGATCCAGCTCTGGTCAGTGAGTCGCAGCGGTTTCATCGGAGTTGACGAGGTAGCAGCTGACGACCGTGATCTCGTCACCTTTTTCTCTTCTACCTGTCGTATTTACTTTCAGACTATGTTGGTCATTTCTTTTCGGGTTGTATTATGTATTAGCAGCTCATGACTGTGTGACACCGGATTCGGGAGTTGTAGATTTTGGGTTTTTGGTTTCATAAGTTTCTTTTCAATACAGATCTTTATTGTATTCGTCTTCAGGCAGTTGAGAAATGGTAATTTCCTTAATAAACGGTTCAGGATTAGTTACAATAGGTGGCTGGCTTGGTTTCATGACAGGCGCCATCACGACTCCGAAATTGGGTCGTGACAAGTTTCTCCCCCCCCTGTGCTATGCGATCGCGAATGAACTTATGCGATCGCATAGTGTTAAACACCAGACACTAGCAAAATGCTAAAACACCAGATTTTTCTAAGTTTTAACACCCCGACACCTACCCGAAACTCACCCGAGCCCTCGGGGATCAAAACCAAATATGCACACAACCTCAAAAATATCCTACAGACTTATTCGAGCAATTAAACCACCAAAATAACATCAAAAACAACGAATTAAACCTCAAAATCCATGAAAATCCTCAAAACTTCCAAAACTTTCAAATTTTACATTTAAGGTCCGAATCACGTCCAACGAAGTCCGTTTTTACCAAACTTTACAGATAACACATATAAATCATATCGAACCTGTACCAGACTCCGGAAACATAATACGGGAAAGATACCTTAGGTTTCACATAGCATTTCACTTTCAAAAACCTTTATATTTTTGTCAAAAAACAATTTCTTTTAAAAATTCATTGCTCGGACTTGGGACCTCGGAATTCGATTCCGGGCATACGCCCAAGTCCCATATTTTCCTACGGACCCTCCGGGACCGTCAAATCACGGGTCCGGGTCCGTTTACCAAAAACATTGACCAAAGTCAACTCTATTCAAATTTCAACATAAAATTATTATTTTTTATCAATTTTTCACATAACGGCTTCCCGGGTACATGCCTGGCCTGTGCACGCAAATTGAGGTGAGATAGAAGGAGGATTTCATGGACTCAGAACACAGATTTAGCTAGAAATACACGGGATGACCTTTTGGGTCATCACATTTCTAGACACCAGCATAACCTGGTGATCTTTTTCTGACAACAACATAACCTGTTGATCATTTCCTGACACTTGCATAACCAAGTGATCTCTTTCCCTGGCAACAACATAAGCTGTTGAGCTTTCCATACACCAGCATAACTTGGTGATCTTTTCCTGACAACAACATAACCTATTGATCTCCTCCAAATATCGGCATGACCCAGTAATCTCTTTCCCGGCAACAACATAACCTGTTGACCGTTCCAGACACCAACATAACCTGGTGATCTTTTCCTGACAACAACATAACATGTTGATCTTCTCCAGATATCGGCATAACCCGGTAATCTCTTTCCTGGTAACAACATAACCTGTTGACCTTTCCAGACACTAACATAACCTGGTAATCCTCTCTTGACAACAACATAACATGTTGATCAATCCCAGACGCCGACATAACCCGGTGATTCTTTCTTAACAACAACATAACCTGTTTATTTCCTCCCAGCACCAGCATAACCTGGTGATCTTTTTCTATCAGCAGCATAACCTGTTGATCCTTTTCTGACGCCATCATAACTTAGTGATCTTTTCTTAGCGGCAGCATAACCTGTCGATCTTTTCCAACATAGGGTCTCCAATCCCTAGTTGATTTTGCTTTTAGACATAGGGTATCCATCCCCTAGTCTACATTCACTCTGGGTACACCATTCTCGACTTTTCATTGCTTTCAATAATAAAGTAACATAGATTTTGTTACAATAACTCATGAAATTTTCTTAGTAAAAATTGGGGCAGAAAATTTCGTTCGTTTGTTCTTGATTTTGCGCAGATTACACTTCAGGACAATGGATTCGAGATGACCAAAAGAAGAAGTTTCGATCCAGAATAAAAAGAGAAAGAGAAAGAGAAAGAGTTAAACCCCAAAGTACAAAAGCGGAAAAGATGTGAACTGATCAAGACAAGATTGAAGTCACAAGCTATGCATGTCCCTTCTTGATCCGAAAAAGCTGAAGAAGATTGAACCAGCACCTACAACTAACAAGCATCAACATAAAATTGGAGTTTTTATAAAGAAGCAGCCAAGACTCAAGACCAAGCTTCAGAAGACTCATAGATAGGAATCTTGTAACTCGTAGTTGGTAGGTTTAGTTTACTCTTTTTCATTTTGATTTTGGTGTAATAAGGAGCTCAACAAGCAGTAAGCAGCAGCAACATCAGTGAAATCACAACTTCCCGGTAGTTCCCGCTACCAAAACTTCCAGAACTACACTGACCTGATTCCTTTATAGCCAAGGATATGTAGGCAACCTCCGAAGCAAGGTTCGGTCAAACCTTTTTCAAAATGCTTCCAAATGGAATACCAAAAGGGAAAACATTGCTCGTAATTGCTCACTTTATCTTTGCCCGAAAATTCTTCATGTTCTCGAGCAAAGAGGGGCAGCTGTGAGAACCCAATTTTTGCCCCGCATGGAAATGACTCCTAAAAATAGACCAAAAATATTTTTTTTAATGAATTTTAGGAGATTTTCTTTATTTAGTTGCATTTCATGCATGTTTAACACTTTAAAATCATAGAAAAATCATAAAAAATTGTCACATTTTCATTTCATGCCATCTTAGGTTTAATTTGCATTTTAGGAATCAAATACTTATCAAATTGTAGAATTAATACATTAAAATTACAACAAAAAAATACTTTAGTAATTTCATATGCATTTTTAGTTAAATTAATTTAGTTAATTGTTAGAAAAAGTAAGTAGTTCAATTTTACAAAATTAAATTTGATTTATTAAAGGAAAATGGGTGTCACGACCCAATTCTCCCTCTGACTGGGTCTCGTGACGGCACCTAGTCTAGACGACTAGGTAAGCCTATACCTTAAGCGAAATTTAGATAAAATAGGTAAAATAACAGTAAGCGAAATAAATCATAATAAAATCGACGCTGCTCGGCATAAACAGTTACTATACCCCAGAACCCGGAATATCACAATACATCACAAGCTACTCTACTGCTCAATATGTACAACTGGATAGAAAAGACCGTATAGTTTCATCCACAAGTACTACAACTGCAAGATAGGAAGGGGACTCGGAGATCTGCGGACGCTGCAGATTATACCTCGAGTCTCCTGATACTGCTGCTGCTGGCTAGCTGAGATACCGCGTACTAGGACCTGGATCTGCACATGGGGAAAACATGCGTAGAAGGGCGTGAGTACTCCACATTCGGTACGCAGTAAGTGCCAAGCCTAACCCAAGTCAAGTAGTGACGAGGTCAGGTAGAGGCCCTACTGAGGTTTGCAAATTAACAGATATGGAGAACAAGTAAGTAAAACAGGTGATAATCAACAGGAATTATAAGTAAAGGCTAGCAAGGAACGGTATAATCAAATGCTCGGATCAACGCAATATATATATATAAAGCTCTGTAAGAAAGTAAAGATACAATGCAACCCAACATGAGGGAAAGGCTCAGGTCTATGCCTGCAATCCCTGTATGCAATGCAGAATGAGGGAAAGACTCAAGTCTATGCCGCAATCCCTGTATGCAATGCAGAATGAGGGAAAGGCTCAGGTCTATGCCCGCAATCCCTGTATGCAATGCAGAATGAGGGAAAGGCGCAGCTCTATACCCGCAATCCCTGTATTTATACGTAATATAAAGTTAATCTCCAAAATAATGTAATTTAAGGGTTTGAGGAAAACCAGTTGGAAATCTCAAAGAAAAAATCATTAAATCAGTTTCAAAGAATACTAACGATTGGAAAATCAGTTAGAAATCAATTTACCATGATAAATCTCAAGTTATTATGCAATTTAAATGATAGTAGCAATAATAGAGTTGAAAAGGAAGCATTATGTAGAAGGAAATAGGGAACTTCAGTGCAAATATCCCGTGCACGCGCTCGTCACCTCACGTACACGGGGTTTTTATAGGAAAAACCAGTAAAGATGCCTAAGGGAGATTCCCCAACACAGAGTTAGGCAAGCCACTTACCTCAACTGTGCAAATCAACCGCTAATCACTCTCTTGCCACGAGTATCCAACTCCGGGTGGCCCAAATCTATTCAATTCGATTGCATATTATAAATATCATTTCAAGAAATCAAAGTAACTAATTAATTCGAAGCTAATACGCGAAATTAGGAATTTTGACCAAAACGCCCCTCGGGCCCATGTCTCGGAATCGGGAAAAAATTATATTTTCTGAACCCTTGTTCGCTCACGAGTCTAACCATGTGAAAATCTCTCAAATCGGAGGTCAATTACCCAATCAAAACCCCAAAATTTGGTCTAAGGAGTTTTTTCCATTTCCCCCCAATTTTAATTCAAAAATCATGAATTTAATGGTGGGATTTAAGATTAGGAACGTGGAAATTAACCAATGGTGGTATAAAATCACTTACCTCGATTACCCAGCTGAAAATCCTCTCAAAACCCGTCTCGCCCGAGCTCCCACAACTCAAAAATGGTGAAATAAGGTTTAAGCTTCGAAATGGGGTTTAATAATCTGCCCAGGTGTTTTATGCTATGCGATCGCGGAGTATCAGTCGCGATCGCGGAGAGTAAAATTCCACGTGCCTCAAAACCTTCAGTGCGATCGCGTACATGTGCCTGCGATCGCGGACCTTCTGGCATTAGCATTATGCGATCGCAGAGTGTATCATGCGATCGCGGAGAGTAACCTCTAGATTTTTCCTCTAGCCCTGCAACACTATGCGATAGCGACCCTTCATGTGCGATCGCGGAAGCCAACATAGCAGAACTATGCGATCGCGACCTATAATATGCGATCGCGTAGAGCATTCTCCTGACTCTCTCATCTAACACTATGAGATAGCAGCTCCATTTATGCGATCGCAGTGAATACTTGACTGCTGTAGAAAAACCAGCAATAACATGTAAGGCTTTTGGCCTTGAAGTGTCCGTTTGAACATCCGAAACACACCCGAGGCCTCCGGGACCTCAACCAAAACCACCAACTAGTCCAAATACCTTATTCGAACTTGGTCGAGCCTTAAAAACACGCTCCATAACATCAAAATCATCAAATAAGCATAGATTCAAGCCTAAGAACTTAGGAATTTTCAAGAATTCACCTCCGACGCCGAACCACGTCTAAACTCGTCCGAATGACCTCAAATTTTGCACACAGGTCATAAATGAAATTCCGGACCTACTGTCGTTTTCGGAATTATATTCCGAGTCCGATATCAAAATCTCGCCTATCGGCCGAAATCGCCGAAATTCTAACTTTCGCCAATTCAAGCCTAAATCTACGTCTGGCCTCAAACACACATTCCGAACACGCTCCCAAATCCGAAATCACTCAACGGAGCTAACGGAGTCAACATATTTCCATTCCGGATCCATCTTCACACAGTTCCGGCCCAATTTCTAAGGTTAAAGCTCACCTTAAAGGACTATATATCCAAAAACACTTCAATTTTCATCACTCAACGCTTTGACTCGTTCCATTAACCTAATAAGACATGGGAGGGACAGTTATCAGGGGATCGGGGCGCTAAC
>MDKH01047851.1:0-33803 GCA_005239495.1 Nicotiana undulata
CTCCTCAAGGTTTTGAGAGCAATTCAAGAGGGTGTTCCACCATAGTCATCAAGGTAAGTTAATGCCTTAGTTTTCTTGATTTTAACATCAATTCATAATGAAATTCCCTTCTAATTATCCTAAAAATTCATAGAAATTGATAGAAATTTTGGGATTTTGGGAAATTATGAATTACTTATTTTTGCCATGAATTCTAGCAAGGACTTGCATAATTATGATCCTTAGACTTCGGGTAATAGGTTCCTTCAAGAATTTTCGAAATCCGAACGTGTGGGCCCGGCGTCGAAATTCCAAAAACCTTCAAGAATGCTTAATTTTAGGATTTTCTTGTTAATTCTCCTTCTTGAACTGAAATTGAATCAGTTATACCATTTTGGCTAGTTGTGAACCGTCGAGAGTAGATTTCGGAGATTCGGGCGCATCCTTGATTCGAGGGGTGATATCGTCACGAGGTGAGTCTCCTTTCTAACCTTGTAAGAGGGAAATTGTCCCCATAGGTGTTCTATGTGTTGTATGTTTGTATTTGGGGGGCTACGTGCGTACCTTGTGACGAGAGTCCGTACGTAGCGACTACTATTGTTATGTCCGCGTAGTGTAGGACCATAGCATGCCATGTATTCTGCCTTTAATTGAAGTATATGCTTAAATTCATGCTTGATATGCTACTTTCTCCCTTAGCTTTCATTTACTTAATAATTGGGAAGGATTGTGATGATTTGAACTTTAAATTTGTGTGTGCATGATAGCCGCCTCGTAATTTACATTCCACGAGCGGCATATGGTTCCCTTCACTCTTACAGGAGCGGGCCGTGCGCCACGACGGATTTATAGTGCACTTATGGTACGGGCCAGTTGATCCCCGGGGGTGCACATGGATTTATTTGAGAATGTACTTATGGTACGGGCCGGTCGATCCCCGACAGTGCATGGACGAAGTTACAGTATGATACGGTGTGATTACATTGATAGATGCACTTACGGTACGGGTTGGTCAATCCCCGGCAGTGCGTAGTTGGACTCTTGGTAAGCATGCACTCATGGTACGGGCCGGTCGATCCCCGACAGTGCATAGCTATTCTTCCTCCTGACTCTAGCCGGTTGCTTTACACTTATGCGCATGACTGTTTGGTGCTGAATTCCTGATTTATGACGTGAGAGGTGGATGGGAAAAGAGACAAGGAAGTTGATACTGCTTTCGATATTTATTTGGAAACTTTGTATTCTCTTTACAATTGGGGTGTATTGATTACATGTCTACTATTTTCCTTACATCCCGCTTTACATTATTACTGTTGGACCTTAGTGAGTATCGAGTCGACCTCTCGTCACTACTTCTTCGAGATTAGACGGGATACTCAATGGGTACATATTTATATATATGTACTCATGCTGCACTTTCTTTTCTTCTGTACTTGACTGTACAGGTCCAGAGGCTGGTATTTCGGATTATCAGGCCGGGGCTAGGTATTGACTGACTGACTATACTTCACGGTGAGCTGCTCCTCTTGGCGACTTCCTGGCATCACCCTGGAGTTTTCTTTTGTCATATTCTCTGTCTATTTCATTGAGACTGAGACTCTGTATATATTTTAGTCATTGTATATTCAGTAGTTGCCCGTGACACTCAGGACACTAGTTCCTGGCACACACGTAGAGTATATTTTGGGTTGTTTGTTGTACATATAATTTGTTTTGAAATCCGACCCCAAAACGAGGTCGAATTCCCAATTAATCAAAAAGCTCTAACTCTACCCAAATCCCTAATTTCTACCCTGAATCCCATGTTTTTAGGCCTAGAATCTAATGGGTGTTGATAAAAATGGAAGAAAACGAGTTTAGGATTACATACCTAAGAGGTTATGGTGAAGAAGTTCTTCAAAAATCGCCCAAGAACTGTGGAGAAGAAGGAGTTTGTAAAAAATGGTGAAATTCCCGTATGGGTTCTACTTAAAAAAATAACTGAGCAACTTATGCCTATGCGATTGCAAGAGAGAAAATGTAATCGCATAGTTCACTGAACTCCACGCTCCGCGATCGCGAAGGAAGAAGTGCGATCGCATGAAGTTACACCTACCCAGACCCAGCCTTCCTATTACACTATGTGGTTGCAGCCCCGGCTATGTGATCGCATAGTGTCACAGACTCCTCTCTCAACACAGTGCTATGCGGTCGCAAATGGACCGATGAGATCGCATAGTGCTTAGCACCAGACACCACAAAATGATAGTTACACCAGATTTTTCTAAGTTTTTGCACCCCGACACCTACCCAAAACTCACCCGAGCCCTCGGAGCTCAAAACCAAATATGCACACAACCTCAAAAATATCCTACAGACTTATTCGTATAATCAAATCACCAAAATAACATCATAACATCGACTTAAACCTCAAAATCAATGAAATTTCTCAAAACCTCTTTAAACATCACATTTTGCATTTAAGGTCCGAATCACGTCAAATAAATTCCATTTCTTACCAAACTTTACAGACAACACATATAAATCATATCGAACCTGTACCGGGCTCCAGAACCATCATACGGGCCCAATACCACAGGTTTCACATAGTTTCACTTTCAAAAACCTTTATATTTTTCAGAAAACAATTTCGTTTAAAAATTCATTTTTCGGACTTGGGACCTCGGAATTCGATTCCAGGCATACGCCCAAGTCCCATATTTTCGTACGGACCCTCCGGGACCGTCCAATCACGGGTTCGGGTCCGTTTACCAAAGATGTTGACCAAAGTCAACTTTACTCAAATTTTAACACAAAATTATCATTTTTATCAGTTTTTCACATAACCGCTTTTCGGCTGCACGTCGGGGCTGCACACGCAAATCGAGGTGAGATAGAAGGAGGTTTTTACGACCTCGGAACACGGAATTTGCTAAAAATACACGGGATGACCTTTTGGGTCATCACAAATACGTTGCTTTTTTACTTGCTTATAACTTATTAATGTTCTTATTGTTCTTAATGCTTGATCTCGAGCCTGTTCTGATCGAGGTCGATAACTTGAAACGACACTGATTTGATTTATCTTAATCGTTTAATCCCTTTATTTATTTCGTCATTTATCAGTTGGTATTGAAGCAGAGCACGTACCCTTATAACCACATTACAAGTGTAGTTGTTACTCGTATTTCGAGGTAAACAATTCTTTAAATTATTCTCGAGTTATTTATCCAATTCTTTACTTAATTATTTGATAGGATGATCAACTCTCAGATACTATTTGTGAAGCCTCGGTTGAACTCGAAAAAGGCAATTTAGTATTGCTTTGGATTAAATAGTATAATTCAGGAACCTAATTAGGCATTTACGAATTGATTCATGAGTAAGATAGGCATATACTTTCTCATTTTATACGTGCATAGCATTAACCGGACTCCCAATGCATTCTTATTCATTCCCATTCTCTTTAACATAAAATACATAGGTTAGTATGGATAGACTAGTAGGAAACGAAAGATTCCTATGAGTAATCAAGAACCCTAGGTTAGTAACTCTTGCAAATTAATTTATCTGAGTAAATATTTGGTCGTACCAAGAAAGGGAAGCCATAACCTTCGGCTTTTTTATCCTGTGAATTCCTTAAAAATATGCAAGTTCGCTTTTCTTCCTATTTGTTAATTCAGTTCTTGATTTTAATTATTAGTTTAAATTTTAATCACCCAAAATTGTAATGATTTTGATTTTCTCAACACTTTCCTCACACTTAATTACTTGAGCGATATTGTCTCTAACTAAAGAAGAATTGACTAAATAGCCTACTCGTTTAAACTAAAAATAGAGCGTAAATCATACTTTATTATAAGTGTGAAGCCCCAAAGTTAAAAGTGAATTACTAAAATATCCTACAAAGATTGAAAGACCAGTGTATCCTATGAATGCTACTATGATATTATTTTGTATGAAAAAGTAAATTTTTTACCCTTTAATAAATAATAATATGTACTAATTCTGTCACATCCCAAACTACCCCTAGACTTGACTGACACCCAGCTAACACTAACTGTCAGGCGAACCCCTCTCTCAAACGTTTAACTATTTACACAAATATTTACTTTAAAAAAAATGCAGGCCTAATAGTATTATTAATAATTAAAGAGAAAATGATTATCGCCCAATATCTTAGTCAATCGATAGAAACACCAACAATCACTAAAATAATAAAACTCTAGCCCAAATTCCACACTAAGACCATGGAGCATCTAACAGAGTAACATGAGTTTTAATGACGGGCATGCAAACCCCAAAGAAAAAGAAAATAACTAACACAAGCTAGGTAAGCCTGAAACGAAAGCCTCCACGAACAATGCGATCGCTCACCTCAACAATAGGATCCACTCGAACAAAGTCGTCAGCCACTAGCTCTATCTCTTGCAACGGCATCTGCATAGAGATGCATGTAAGGAGTGAGTTATACGTAAATATAACCCAGTAAGATCCTTGACCCGCCAATTTAAATACCTCAGGAACAAGTGTTAGAAAATACAAAGACACCACAACATGAATGATATAGTAAATAAGATAACTATACAATAACTCAATATATGTGTATCACCAGAGTCCTTAAGAATTAAACAACAAGAGTACCCACTAAGGACTTATCATAAGTGCAGAGAAAGAAATTTACCAACACACATACGGGTTCACAACGGCACCACAATGCCTCGAATATGTAACAGAGCATACACAATGCTCAATGAAGCATACATAATGCTCATGTGATGTACAAAGACATACACAATTCCCCAACGTCATGGCGCACAGCCGTATCAAACTCAACATCATGGCACACAGCCGTATCAAACTCAACATCATGGCACACAGCCGTATTAAACTAACAAACACCTTATACAGTAATGTTTTTTTGTACTTTAATTAAAATAATATATTTGCGGCTGGTCTAAGACGCACGCTTGTCCCAACACATGGACCAGGAAGAGAAAATATATTTTTAAAACGGGTTTTAGAAAAGCAAGTACCAAAGCTTAAAGTCTCACTTACCTCACTAACATGAAGTTTTTCAACCTTGCAACGTCTAGAACACCAACCAAACGGCCTCCAATGGCCTTAATCTAATCAAAATATTGAGTAACACATCCTAATTAGTCTAGGTTAATAATTTTCATAATCTTAGAATAAGTCAAAAATCAAATTCCACCCCGTTCCAATTACTAACAATCTGCATAAAATTATCAAAGGCATAATGTGAATGCCGAAGCAGTGCAACAAGAGAACATGAATTTCTGATGCAAAGTAACTGCGTTCTAAAATCCCAAAATTAAATCATTATTCCAAACCGAAGACATGAAACCATGTAATGGCAAGACTTCTGTAATAGCACTATAGCATAAACCAAAATGGTACATATATTTTGTTCCTAATATTGTATATATAGACCTATATTTAATTTCAAGTATCATTATCATATTATTTCCTTCTCCCTAATGATGTGTATAATAACTACAAATTAAATTATGTGTAAAGGTAATGTCATGTACTAATGGAGAATAATTACCTGATTCCAATTCCCCATTTTCTTCTTCGCCGCTTACTTGAGTTCTGCTTCTCTTCGTTTTTTTTGTTGTTATGTTCCTTGTTTTTTTTCTACTTCTTTATTAAGACCTAGAATACTCCTTTTTCTACACATTAGGTCTTTGTGCATGGGCCAATAAGGAAAATATATGAGTTCAGCCCACTTTTTTACCATTATTTATTGTCTCGGTTATTTTATTATCCAACTTAATATGTGTAATAGTTAATTAGGTTCACTAACCATTTAATTAAATTTTTAATCTCTTAAGTTAATAAGTATATATAAATTTTTTGGTTATTACATTCTCCCCCGCTTATCAAGCGTTCGTCCTCGAACGAATTAAAAAGTGTACCTGGCATCTCAAATAAATGGGAGTACTTGCTTCGCATGTCTGCTTCAGACTCCCATGTAGCTTCCTCTGTTAGATGGTTACGCCATAATATTTTCACTGAAGCAACCTTTTTCGATCTCAATTGCCGCATTTGCCTATCAAGAATACCTATCAGACCTTCTTCATAAGTTAAGTTCTCATCAAGCTCCACATCCTCTGGCTGAATCTTATGACTATCATCACGAACATATCGTCTAAGCATAGGCACATGAAATACGGGATGAACCGCAGACAACCTCGGAGGCAAGGAAAGTTTATACCCCACTGACCCGATTCGATCTAAAATCTCATACGGACCAATATACCTCGGACTTAGCTTACCTTTGCACCCAGATCTCATGACTCCTTTCATAGGGGACACCTTCAAAAATACTTTTTCTCCTTTCATGAACTCCAAATCACGAACTCTCTTATCTGCGTAGGATTTTTGTCTACTTTGAGCTGTCCGAAGTCGTTCTGGTATCAATGCAACTTTCTCCAAAGCTTGCTGAACCAAATCCGGAACCAATAGTTGTGATTCACCAGGTTCAAACCACCCAACTGGTGAACGACATTTACGACCATATAAAGCTTCAAACGGCGCCATCTGTATACTCGACTGATAGTTCTTATTATAAGAAAACTCTGCTAACGGCAACTGATTGTCCTAATGACCAACAAAATCAATTGCACAAGCTCTAAGCATGTCCTCTAAGATCTGAATAACCCGCTCGAACTGTCCGTCCGTCTGTGGATGGAAAGTTGTGCTTAATTCAACCTGAGAACCCAACGAATTCTAAAAAGACCTCCAAAACTCAGCAGTAAATTGTGCACCCCGATCTGATATTATAGAAATAGGCACACCATGAAGCCGAACTATTTCACGGAGGTAAATATCTGCTAACTGCTTTGCAGTGTGAGTAACTCGAACCGGTATAAAATGCGCGGACTTTGTGAGTCTGTCCACGATCACCCATGCTGAATCATGTTTTCTAAAAGTATGTGGCAACCCAACTACAAAATCCATAGTAGTCCTTTCCCACTTCCACTCCGGGATAATTAAATTCTGCATCACATCTCTTGGTTTTTGTGTTCATATTTCACCTGCTGACAATTTAAGCAACTAGTCACATGTTTCAAAATATCATACTTCATACCTTTCCACCAGTACAATTCACGCAAGTATTGATACATTTTGGTAGCACCTGGATGGATAGAGTAGCGGGAGTTATGAGCTTCTTCGAGAATCAGCTGCTTCATATCACCTACCATGGGGATACACAATCTACCATGTCGACGTAACACACCTTCACTGTCAATAGAAAATGTCTTAACACCACCATTATGCACTCGATCACGGAGTTTAGCAAGAAGGGAATCTTCAAATTGACGAGCCTTGACCTATCCAACAAAGGATGATTGCGCTACCAAACCCGCAAGTAATCTGCACGACAATGTATGATCAATACACACTCCCTGATTGGCCAACGCCTGAATATCCATAGCCATAGGTCGTTCTTCAGTAGTAAATCGGGCTAAGCTACCCATAGACTTTCTATTTAAGGCGTCTGCCACCACATTCGCCTTCCGGGGATGATATAAAATAGTAAGATCATAATCTTTAAGTAATTATAACCACCGTCTATGCCTAAGATTCAAATCTCTTTGCTTGAATATATATTGTAGACTCTTGTGATCAGTATAGATTTCACACGGCTCACCATAAAGATAGTGACGCCAGATCTTAAGTGCAAATACGATCGCAGCCAATTCCAAGTCATGAGTTGGATAATTATTTTCATGGTTCTTTAGCTGCCGAGAAGGATAAGCTACAACATTGCCATTCTACATCAGCACATAACCCAAACCGACACGAGACGCATCACAATAAATAGTAAAACCCCTGCACATGTAGGTAGTGTCAAAATCAGAGTTGTAGTCAATGCGGTCTTCAACTTCTGAAAAATTTCTTCACACTCATTTGACCACTGAAATGCAACACCTTTCTGAGTCAATCGAGTGTCTATCTTTGAGAAACCCTCAACAAACCTTCTATAAAATCCGGCTAGGCCTAGGAAGCTACGTATCTCTGTAGGAGTAGTGGGCTGGGGCTAATCTCGAATTGCCTCTATCTTCTTTGGATCAACTTGAATCCCATCTCGTGTCACCACATGTCCCAAAAAGGAAACTGTAACCAACCAAAATTCACACTTTGAGAACTTGGCATAAAGCTTTCGCTCCCTAAGTGTCTGTAGCAGAACTCTCAAGTGTTGTTCATGTTCTGCCTCACTTCGAGAGTAGACCAAAATGTCATCAATAAATACAATCACAAAATGATCTAAGAATGGCTTGAATACCCGGTTCATGAGGTCCATAAATGCTGCGGGGACATTCGTAAGCCCGAAGGACATCACCAAAAATTCAAAAATGCCCGTACCTGGTCCGAAATGCTGTCTTGGATATATCATCGGTCTTAATTCTCAACTGATGGTAACCCGATCTTGGGTCAATCTTTGAAAAGTGAGTTGCACCCTGTAGCTGGTCGAATAGATCATCTATACGTGGCAACGGATATTTATTCTTGATCGTCACCTTATTCAGCTGCCTGTACTCATTCTCATCGAGCCATCTTTCTTTTTAACAAATAACACAGGTGCACCCAAGGCGACACACTAGACCTGATCAATCCCTTATCATGTATCTCTTGAAGTTGAACCTTTAGTTCTCTCAACTCCGCTGGAGCCATACGGTATGGAGGAATAGAGATAGGTTGAGTTCCTGGCACCAAATCAATACTAAACTCAATTTCTCTTGTCGGAGGCAGCCCGGGTAAATCTTCGGGAAACACATCAGCAAATTCTCGAACCACTAGAACACTATCAATAGTAACATCCTCCAAGTGCGTATCATGAATGGTAGCAATAAAACCCAAACATCCATTATTAATCATTCCACGTGCTTTTACATAGGATATTATTTTTCCCTGAGTCGGAGGAGTTCTGCCTTTCCACACTAAACATGGTTCTCCAGGAAAATCAAAATGTATAAGCTTGGAATGACAATCAACTGAAGCATAACATGACGCTAACCAATCCATACCCATAATTACATAAAAGTCGGACATAGGCAACACTAGTAGATCCACCACGGTGTCCCTGCCCTGGATAAATATCACACAGTCTCTATAGACTTTATCCACAGATATAGTCTCCCCCATTGGGGTCACCACAATATAAGGCACATTAAGAGACTCAACTCCTCGTTCTAAGTATATGGAAAAAGATGGAGATACATATGAATACGTAGAACCAGGATCAATAAGAGCATAAGCCACATAAGAACCGATAGTGAAAATACCTGTGACTACTGCATTAGATGCCTCAGCATCCTGTCTGGCCATATCAAAGATTCTCGGCGGCCCACCCACTCCCTGAGCAGTCTATGCACCTTGTCGACCCTGTCCACGAGCAACCTGCGGAGTGGCTCTAGCTGGCTGAGTAGGAGTCTGTGTACTTGTAAACGTTCTCTGCATTTGTGGAGTAGCATGGCTAGTAGCAGAATATCCTCTAGGACAATACTTAGCAATATTTCCTTTTTGACCACAAGTAAAACAAGCCACATCTGTTCCAAAACAACGACCACTATGATTTTTACCACAATTCGAACACCTCAGATGTTGACCTAGCTGATATGAGCCATTTTCCTTCCTCTATATATGTTTCTACCCCTGTTTAGCTGGATAAGTACTCCTAGAAGACTGCACCACTGACTCTGACTAAGTGAGTCTGGATTGACCACGATTAAAACCAATATTGCCCTCAGATTGAGCCTCACTTAACCCGCCTGCGCTATGAGCCCTTTTCCTTTCTCGCTCGGTCCTGTCCCTCTCTTGATAAGACTCATAATGGAGAGCAGTATCCACTACCTCTTCGTACAAACCATCTCGAACATCCCTAACCACAGGACCCCGATAACGATGCTCAAGCCCATCAACGAACCTCCTTACCTTCTTATTCTCATCTGCAACTAGAAAAGGTGCATAACTGGCTAAATCACTGAACTTAGCCTCATACTCTGTAACCGTCATATTGCCCTAGCGCAGTTGCTCGAACTGATGTCTCATGTCATCCCGCTTTCTTAGTGGAACGAACCTATCCATAAACTTAGCTGAAAACTCTGACCAAGTAATAGGTGGCAGCCTTGCTCGTCTACCTCTCTGAACTAAATTCCACCATAACTCTGCAGATCCTGAAAATAGAAAAGTAGCAAATTCCACCCCTCGAGTCTCCTTCAGCCCCAAAGTAGATAGTATCTTCTCACAACGCTGAATGAATTTTTGGGGCTCAATAGAAGTCTGTGTAGCATCGAACCCTGGTGGCTTAAGATCCATGAAGTTCTTAAGATCCTTAGATTGCCCTGTATTTGCAACTGGCTAAACGACCTGCTGAGGGGCCATTTGAGGAGCTACAACATTCAGCTGAACCTGTGCTGGTGCCTACGAAGTAGTCTGGGTAGCCGGAAGTCCACCCTGAGTAGGCACTAACGCCTCCAACACATTCAACAATCTCACCACTGCATCTACAGGTAAGGTAACAGTAGGCATATCAACTGGGACTTGTGGTGGAGCATCATGAACCATTTTTTCTTGCACTCGATTGGGCATAGTATCTTGGGATTGACCCGTGTTCACAACTTCAGGCTGAGGAGCAGCCTGCCTAATAGTCTGAGCTCTACTCTGATGAGCTCTAACTTGACCACCACCTCAGGAAGTACCCTGTCCAGCACCACATCTAGAAGATGAGGGTGTGCGTGTCCTAGCCATCTGTGAAAGAAACTATCCAAAGTCAAACTTAAGTTATATTAATGCACGATCAAGGAATGAAAGAAGGAAAAACATCCTAAATGCTTAGTAGCCTCAAGATCATAAGTATGGGCGCATACATATCCATGAGCAAGACTCTACTAAACACTGCTCCATGACCCGGTATATAAAACCTGGCTCTGATACCAACTTTGTCACATCCCAAACTACCCCTTAGACGTGACTGGCACCCAGCTAACTCCACCTTCCAGGCGAACCCCTCTCTCTAACGTTTAACCTTTTACACAAACATTTACTTACAAAAATGCAGGCCTAATAGTATTATTAATAATTAAAGAGAAAATGATTATCGCCCAATACCTTAGTCAATCGATAGAAACACTAACAATCACTAAAATAATAAAACTCTAGCCTAAATTCCACACTAAGACCATGTAGCATATAACAGAGTAACATGAGTTTTATTGACGGGCATGCAAACCCCAAAGAAAAAGTAAATAACTAACACAAGCTAGGTAATCCTGAAACGAAAGCCTCCACGAACAATGCGCTGGTTCACCTCAAAAATAGGATCCACTCGAACAAAGTCGTCAGCCACTAGCTCTGTCTCCCGCAACGGTATCTGCATAGAGATGCATGTAAGGAGTGAGTTATATGTAAATATAACCCAGTAAGATCCTCGACCCGCCAATTTAAATACCTCAGGAACAAGTGTTAGAAAATACAAAGACACCACAACATGAATGATATAGTAAATATGATAACTATACAATAACTCAATATATGTGTATCACATGAGTTCTTAAGAATTAACCAACATGAGTACCCACTAAGGACTTATCATAAGTGCAGTGAAAGAAATTTACCAACACACCGACGGGTTCACAACGGAATCACAATGCCTCGAATATGTAATAGAGCATACACAATGCTCAATGAAGCATAAACAATGCTCAGGTGATGTACAAAGGCATACACAATGCCCCAACGTCATGGCGCACAGCCATATCAAACTCACCATCATGGCGCACAGCCGTATCAAACTTAACACCATGGCACACAGCCGTATCAAACTCAACATCATGGCACACAGCCGTATCAAACTCAACATCATGGCGCACAGCCGTATTAAACTATCAAACAACTTATAAAGTAACATTTTTTTTGTACTTTAATTAAAACAATATATTTGCGGCTGGTCTAAGACCATCGATTCTGCCAACCGAAAGCTTGTCCCAACACATGGACCAGGCAGAGAAAACATATTTTTAAAACGGGTTTTAGAAAAGCAAGTACCAAAGCTTAAAGTCTCACTTACCTCACTAACAGAAAGTTTTTCAACCTTGCAACGTCTATAACACCAACCATACGGCCTCCAATGGCCTCAATCTAATCAAAATATTGAGTAACACATCCTAATTAGTCTAGGTTAATAATTTTCATAATCTTAGAATAAGTCCAAAATTAAATTTCACCTCGGTCCAATTACTAACAATCTGCATAAAATTATCAAAGACATAATGGGAATGCCGAAGAAGTGCGACAAGAGAATGTGAATTTCTGATGCAAAATAACTGTGTTCTAAAATCCCAAAATTAAATCATTATTCCAAACTGAAGACATGAAACCATGTAATAGCAAGACTTCTGTAATAGCACTATAGCATAAACCAAAATGGTACATATATTTTGTTCCTAATATTATATATATAAACCTATATTTAATTTCAAGTATCATTGTCCCTAATGATGTGTATAATAACTAAAAATTAAATTATGTGTAAAGGTAATGTCATGTACTAATGGAGAATAATTACCTGATTCCAATTCCCCATTTTCTTCTTCGCCACTTACTTGAGTTCTGCTTCTCTTCGTTCTATTTTTTTTTTGTTCCTTGCCTTGTTTCTACTTCTTTATTAAGACCTAGAATACTCCTTTTTCTACACCTTACACTACAAGAAAAAGGCTTATTAGGGACCAGTATTTAGCGACAAGTTTTAAATATGGTCTCTAAAAATGTACTTATAAGGATGAGATATTTTTTTGGTCTCTAATACCAAATTTGTTTTCTAAATACACGACTAGACTTAGTCTGGTATAAATAAAATTTTAATATCTCGTCTCTAACACACCATTTTAGTGGGATAGAGCAGCGGGAATCTAAAAAAGTAAAAAAAAAAACCTCCAAAAATATATTTTCACGGTAAAATCCCTCCAGAAATTTACGCTACAGTCCCTAATCAAGCGGCGACTTCAATTCATGCTACAATCCTTAATCAAGCGGCGACTTCAATCCTCTTTATGTTCGATCCCTAATCAAGCGGCCGTCGACTTCAATTCTCTTCAAAGTTCGAAGGAATCTTCATCAGTCAGAACTTGAAGGTTGCAAAATTCATCACTTCAAACTCAGAAGGTTGCAAAATTAATCACTTCAAACTCAGAAGGTTGGAGTCTCTACCATTGGATTACCTGCCTAATCAAGAGTAAGTTTAATTTCTTTATTTTTTATCTGTTTCGTTCCTCTTTTCTTCTTCTTGTTTTTTTTCCGATTGAACCAGAAATCAAAAATTGGGTTCTGTAATTTTCTGCTTTTATAGTTATTTTCTACAATTGGGTTGTTTAGAATAGTGATAGTTATTGTGTGAGTGATAAAAGTGAGAATATTGGTTTAAAGATGGGGCTCGTAGGTCAAGGAGGAGAAATTTGAGTTTTTCTTGTAGAGTTTCATCTCTACGATTATTTTCTTCTTTGCGATTTGTTACCATTCTTCTGGGGATTTGCTTGAAGGGTCACGAGTTTGGCACTACAGCGGTAATGTCACGAGTTTGATTATGATATTAAGTATATAAGCAAGATGATACAATAATCTGGGAATATGCACTTGTCAGTAAATATTTTTTCGATGTTTACTGAGACCTAAGGGTAAGGGCTTCACGATTAAGCTTCAACTGGTTTTTCCGATGTAGAAATATCATACCTAAATTATATAGGAACATCCTACGTCAGTATTAAGTTTTACTGGTTTAGCTTTTGTTGATTTGGTTCGAATTTTTCCAGTGTTTTCGAATTTTACAGATATATATAGTTGATAACTCAAAGTAATTCATACTGGCAGTAGGCGTGATTAACTGTTGCTGCTGTTCTTTGCTTACTGTTGCTCAATCACAACTGGCAGCAGCATTATTTACACTTAACTGTTGTTGCTGCCCAGATTTCTCCGCTACTGCCTCTGTTTTCGAGCTAAATTTAGTAATATTTGCACCATTATATTGTTGCCTTGACAAAGGACTGAAATCAGGTGCCTTAGCATTTAGTTTACTATTTGAGCCTAATTTTAAAGAGCTGTTAATTTTGGGCAATGGAGGTAAGACAACTGATAATTCAGTAGGAGCATTAGAGTTGTGTGCTTTGTCCATGAGCTCCCCAACCAGATTTTTCTTTGAAACCTTTGGTCGAACAATCAAATCTTGAGCTAAATTCTCACTGTCCCGATGTTCTTTACGGTTTTGCTGAGTTTTATTAGATTAATTATAATGATCACAAAATTAAGAACCTATTTTGGTCTTGGTGGGGCAGCAGCTCAAGAAATCAACTTCAAGATCTTGTTTTCAAACTTCTTCCGTCCTTTGTTATTTGGAAATATGGATAAAAAAGGTGTTTCTAGATATATCAGCTGAATATTTCTACTGGTAAAGTTATACATAATTCAGTTTTAATATGAGATTTGATATAGATAATGAGTTTGATCAGATCAAGTTAACTTCTAATTGGAAGGAAATTTTTACTATAGTGGATAAGTATATACCAAAACTGATTTCATTCCTGATGTATTGGCTCAAATAATAGAGTTATTCTTTCAAACTTAATACAGATAGTGGCTCAATGGAAAGGGAGAAGACTGCAGGTTGTCTCTTTAGGGACCAGAACATTATTGTAATGACTTTCACTATCCCTGTCTTATTGTACAAACAATCTAGCAGAAGCCATAGCAGCTAACACTTAATGACAATGTTATTTTGGAAATACACTCCACGAGCAGTGTTGATATGATCACTGGAAATAGGACTCCCTCATGAAAATTACTGGAATGGATTTGGGAGACACAAAGAAATTTAGCTATTATACATGGTAAAGCCACTCATTGCTATAGAGAAGCTAATATAGTGACATACTTACTAAAGCTGGATCAATCACAAACACCTCTGAGACTTGGCTAATATCAATGAACAAGTGAGGACTTTATAATTGAAACCCTCATCTGTTTAGTGAACTTTTTTTGTAAACGTGAACTAAAAATGGGAAATCCTCATTGCTTTCTGTTAGTGTCTTCTTTTGTAACTTTTCGTTAAAGATAATGTTTTATATCCTCCTCCTTGTATCTTTTGCTTATTAATATGGTAAGAGGTGTGCCCATAATCACTGGAGATAAAAACCTAGGTGAACGACTTATTTAAAGAAAAAGTAAGGGGTTCACGTGCGACGCACGTGTGGAGAAACTAGTTATTATAAGCTAGTATTCTTAATTGTTTATTTTTCTTTTATTTAATTTTGCGCTTTATATGTTACTACAGATTCAAATGAATAATGTTACAATATCAATGATTTAATGGAAGCTCAAAGTTCTTTATTTTTATTCCTTGGTGTTTGTTAAATATCAGTGATTTAATTTTAAAGTGTCTTATGTGTTTTGATTTCTCAGTTTGTGAGCAAATGTGTGTTATATGTTATGCATATCAACTTGTAGTTTATCTTATTCTTGTGAAGTCGTAGGAAATTTAGTCATAAAAATGAGTCTGACAAGTGTAATAACAAGTAATGTGCATCTTAATACTTTCTTTCATAAGTAATGTGCATCTTAATGCTTTCATTCAAGCATGGTAAGTCTAGTTTCAGCTCGTACTATAGCAACAGTAGAAACAAGTGCTGCTAGCTACCCAACTCTGTCACGATCAGCTATAGCTGATGCACTGTCCACCTTCTGCTGAGAATGCCCAGTTTCAATATTTGAAACTTTAGGAACTCCAGTATTTGCTCGATTCAAACCATCACCACGACCAAAGGCACTGGCTGGTACACTCTGTTGCAATCCTACTTTGTTGATGTAAATAAAACACAGTCTACTTAGTACTTATATAACAATTGCAACTACTACTACTATGCCTCAACCACAAGCTAGCGGGGCTCGACTGTATGAATTCTCACTATCTATGTCGCTCCATTTAAACTCGTCTCAATCAAAGTCTATTCATATTGGTTCTAATCATGATTGGATATGCATATCTTTTGATTTGAATCAATTAACACCAACTTACTGACTGGTTTACTCCAAGTTGCATGCTCAATGCCTTCATTCAAGCATGGTAAGTAAAGGTGCGAATCATTTTGCTGCAGATATATTGTGGAGCTTTCTTAGGAAGTTAGACACTTTGTGCTTTGTGGTCCGTATGAGGACATAAATTATTGTCTCACTCACCCACCTTCTTTACGATCTGTTTGTTTGTTCTTATGGATTAAATTTGACCTAGTCTTGTTAGTATAGAATTGTTAGAAATATTTGTGTATTTTGTTGGTTCTTATGCAAGTCTTTCATAATATTTTTTTATAAAATAACTCTGGATGTTGGTCTATTCTGGATAGCATGTAGATATGTTATTAGGCAATTACTATATGGAATGCCATTACTCATAGCTATTTTTGGCTTAATCTTGTGTCGTTTCCTAGACCTCCCAAATCTTTCTTCAGCTATATACTCCATGGGGCTATGTAGCAGATTGCGTGCATTCCTTGTTGCATGTCCTCCCACTGGTCCCTCATCTCCTGTAGCAGAACTCATTGTCGCGAAAACAGTATTTTCAGCAGCTGTTATTTTTTCAATAATATGTCCAGTTTCAATTTGAACTTCAGCTGCATTAGTCACACTATTAACAACTTCTTTAACACCTGTAATAGCGACTCGATCAGTGTTAAAATGACTTAATTCATTCGCACGTGTTGAAGAATCTCCTACAGGAACAACATGACCCTAACACCTGTTTTTTCTACTTGGAAAGCACCTCTAACACCTGTAGCATCTGCTCCTTTACTCAAATCTTCACACACCTGCTCCTTTTATGCAGTTTGTTTTTTTATCTGTTTCTTTCTGCAACAGTTGTATATAGGAGTAAGATTTTATGTATTTTTAGTGTTCTTCCCTATATAATTAATCAGTTTTGCGTTCAGTATTTTAACTTGTTCCATAAACTTGTTGTCACGACCCGAAATCCCACCTTCAGGTCGTGACTGCGTCTAACGTTGAACCCGCTAGACCAGCCAACATGTGACACAATACTAACATAATAATGCAGAATTTAAAACAATTAACTAGAAATAATTTATAATATTTAATAACAAAAGTAGATAGATTTCAACTAAGTGTAAATAATAAAAAATACAATACATCGCATAAATCCCAAAACCTAGAGTCACAAACTCACGAACTGTCTATAAGAATGCTAAATATAAAAGTCTGAAGAAAATAATACATGAATTGTCTCAGAAACTAGGAAATAATCAAGACAGGATAGGAAAAATAGGGATAGAGGAGACGCCAAGGCCCACAAACGTATGCGGGTCTACCTTGCAATCTCCGAGGTGGACCGAAGGATACACCCTCTAGCGGTGTCCACTGGGTCCGGCTGCGGGATCTGCACAACATGAAGAAGTGCAGGTGTAGCATCAGTACAACAGACCCCATGTACTGAGTAAGTGCCGAACCTAACCTCGTCCGAAATAGTGGCGAGGCTAGACCCGACAACAATCATATACATGTACTACTCTACAACATATAACATGGAAAAGAGCAAGAGATAAGCAGATAAGCATGGGTCACGGGGATCAGTTAATGGGGGTAACAAATGAGAGATAAAACAGTTAATAAAACACATAGGAGAAACAAAAGAGCAAGTAAGCAAGAATGTGAACATAACAAATATAAAGTGCAAACAATGTAAATAATGGTACGGCATCACCCTTCGTACTTTTACTCTCTTCCTCACAATGCGATGTATGAGGTAAAATAATATGAATCATGGCATGTAAGGCAATGTAATCATGGCACGGCATCACCCTTCGTGCTTTTACTCTCTTCCTCACCATGCATTATATGATGTGATCAATGCGAATCATGGCACGGCATTAACCTTCGTGCTTTTAATCAATGTAAATCATGGCACGGCATCAACCTTCGTGCTTTTACTCTCTTCCTCACTATGCATTATATGATGTAATCAATGTAAATCATGGCACGGCATCACCCTTCGTGCTTTACACTCTTCCTTACCAAAACAATGACAAATATCAAATGGCAAGGAATGCAACATAGTGGAAATACACATCATAATCGCCCGGCAAGGGGAAAAATATCAGCCAATATCATAACAATTGCCCGGCTAGGGTCTCAGCTATAACCAACCTTTTCAATTATATCTCTTAACAAATTGGATCCTCAATCGAACCATCATATCACAAGTTTATCAACAAGGATTTTCAACAAACAATCAACTTCCAAGTAGAATCAATTTCATAATACAATGAATATGGAATTAGTAACAAGAATTTCATCATAATAGACTCACGGGCATGCTTGACACACAATGCATAGGTACTCGTCACCTTACCTATGCATTGAACATGATGAACACTTAGCACATAGCACACAATACCTATTCCCTCACTGAAGTTAGGCAAGACACTTACCTCGGGTCCAATAATAGCAATTCAAGCCACTAATACCGCCTTTCCTTTTGAATTCAACTCCGAAAAGACAATATCTAGACATAATTAACTTATTAACATCAATAATGACTCATTAATACAATCCCATAGCCTAAATATACAATTCCTAGCATTCTTCCCAAAATACTAAAATTTGACCCCGGGCCCGCTTGGTCCAAACACGAGGCTCGGACCAAAACGCGATTACCCATACCCCCACAAGTTCAAATATATGATTTGTTTTGAAATCCGACCCCAAATTGAGGTTGAATTACCCAAAATCCCATAAGCCCTAACTCTACCCAAAACCCCTAATTTCTACTTTGATTTTAGGATTTTAGGCCTAGATTCTAGTGATTAGTTGATGAAAGTAAGAGTAAATGATGTTAAGAACACTTACCTATGGAGCTATGGAGGAAGAACCCTTCAAAGATCACCTATGGGGTTTGGGGAAGAAGGAGGGTAGTGAAAATTAGGAGTAAGTCCCGTAACAATTCTGTTTGGGGTTATTAAAAATCACTGAACGAATTTGTTCTCTGCGATCGCGGAAGAGGGGCTGCAATCGCAGAGTTTGAAGTTTTCCCTACTATGCGACCGCGGAACAAAGGGTGCGATCGCGGAAGATCCTGACTCATACGTCTGCGATCGCGGATGGTATGGTGCGATCGCAGTGAGATGCTACCCAGCCCCCACTCCAGACCACCTATACTCTATACGATCGCGGAAGCAACTATGCGATCGCATAGAGTCACAGAACCCTCCCCTCTCAGATACACTACGCGATCGCGGAGCTAGACCTGTGATCGCACTGAACAACACCAGTCACCAGATATGGACTTCTACACCAGAAATTCTAAGTTGTTTTACACCTCGTTAGCTACCCGAAACCCACCCGAGCCCTCGGGACTCAAAACCAAAAACACACACAACTCCAAAATCATCCTACAGACTTATTCATGCATTTAAATCACCAAAATATCATCAAAAACAAGGAATTAAATCCAAAACTCATAGAATTTTCTTAAAACTTCATAAGGCTGAATTATTCCAAATTTTGATCTGAAACACATCATTTCAAGTCCGTTTTACACCAAATTTCACAGATAACTCACATAACATATGTTAAACCTGTTCCGGGCTCCGGAACCATAATACGGGCCCGGTAACACGGTTTTCACATGAATATTCATTTCCAAACACCTTTATATTTTTCAGAAAACAATTTTCTTTAAAACTTCATTTCTAGGGCTTGGGACCTCGGAATTTGATTTCGGGCATACGCCCAAGTCCCATATTTTCCTACGAACCCTCCAGGATCAACAACTCGCGGGTTTGGGTCCGTTTACCAAAAATGTTGACCAAAGACAACTTTAATCAATTAATTATTTGAAATTCATTTTTCATCAAGCTTTCACATAAGAGCTTCCCGGCTACCTGCTCGGGCTAAGCACGCATATCGAGGTGAGATTTACGGAGGCTTTGAGGGCCTCGGAATACAGATTAAGCTAAATTAACATAGGATGACCTTTTGGGTCATCACAATCTCCACCTCTAAAACAAACGTTCGTCCTCGAATGAACACAGAAAAGTACCTGAGTATGAGAAAAGATGGGGATAACGACTCCGCATATCAGACTAGGACTCCCAAGTAGCTGCCTCAGCAGGCTGACCTCTCCACTGAACACGAACTGAAGGATAACTCTTCGATCTCAACTGACGAACCTGCCGAGCCAAAACTACTACTGGCTCCTCTTCATAAGACAAATCCTGGTCCAACTGGACACCACTGAAGTCAAGGACATGAGATGGATCTGTAATGTACCTCCGAAGCATAGATACATGAAACACTGGATGCACGGCTGATAAGTGCGGTGGCAAGGCAAGTATGTAGGCCACCTCTCCTACCTTATCCAAAATCTCAAATGGACCAATGTACCTAGTGCTCAACTTGCCCTTCTTCCCGAACTTCATCACGCCCTTCATAGGCGACACTCTAAGAAACACCTGATCTCCTATCATGAAAGCCAAATCTCGAACTCTACGATCTGCATAACTCTTTTGCCTGGACTGAGCTGTGCAAAGTCTATCCTGAATAATCTTCACCTTGTCCAAGGCATCCTGGACTAACTCAGAGCCCAAAAATCTAGCCTCTCCCGGCTCAAACCATCCGACGGGAGACCGACATCGCCTACCATACAATGCCTCATAAGGAGCCATCTGAATGCTCGACTGATAACTGTTGTTGTAGGCAAACTCTACTAAAGGCAAGAACTGATCCCATGATCCACCAAAGTCAATGACACAGACTCGCAACATATCCTCCAAAATCTTAATAGTACGCTCGGACTGTCCGTCCGTCTGAGGATGAAATGTTGTGCTTAACTCAATTTGTGTGCCCAACTCTCGCTGAACTACTCTCCAGAAATTGGAGGTAAACTGAGTACCTCGGTCCGATATAATGGATAAGGGAACACCGTGCAATCTTACAATCTCTCTCATATAAATCTGTGCCAGCTTCTCTGTTGAATATGAAACTTCTACAAGAATGAAATGTGTTGGCTTGGTCAGCCTATCCACTACAACCCATACTGCATCCACCATCCTCTGAATCCGTGGAAGCCCAACTACAAAAATCCATCGTAATACGCTCCCACTTCCACTCGGGAAGCTGAGTCTGCTGCATGAAACCACCGGGTCTCTGATGCTCATACTTGACCTGCTGACAATTTGAGCACTGAGCTACATAAGCTACAATATCCCTCTTCATTCTACGCCACCAATAATGTTTTCGCAAGTCCTGGTACATCTTTGTGGCGCTCGGATGAATGGAATATCGGGAACTATGGGCCTCCTGAAGAATCAACTCACGAATACCCTCAACATCAGGTACACAAATACGGCCCTGCATCCGCAGAACTCCCTCATCATCGACCGTGACCTGCTTGGCACCTCCGTGACGAACTGTATCTCTAAGAACACATAAATGACGATCATCATACTGCCTGGCCCTAATACGGTCATGAAGAACGGGCCACAATATGGGCCAAAACACTGCCAATCTCAGAAACCTCCAATCTCACAAATCGGTTGGCTAAAGTCTGCACATCCAACGCAAGAGGTCGCTCCCCGACTAATAAATAGGCAAGACTACCCATGCTAACTGACTTCCGGCTTAAAGTATCGTCCACCACATTAGCCTACCCCGGATGATAGAGAATAGTAATATCATAATCCTTCAACAACTCTAACCACCTCATCTGCCTCATGTTCAACTCCTTCTGTCTGAACAGATACTGCAAGCTCTTATGTTCCGTGAACACCTCACATGGCACTCCGAACAGATAGTGCCTCCAAATCTTCAAAGCGTGAACAATGGCTGCAAGCTCCAAATCGTGAACTGAATAGTTCTTCTCATGAATCTTCAACTGACGAGAAGCATAGGCTATAACCTTGCCATCCTACATCAACACTGCACCAAGCCCAACCCGTGAAGCATCACAATACACGGTATACGGTCCTAAACCAAAAGGCAATACTAATACTGTTGTCGTGGTCAAGGTTGTCTTTAGGTTCTGAAAGCTCGCCTCACACTCATCAGGCCACTTGAACAGAGCACACTTCTAGGTCAACCTGGTCATCGGGGTTGCGATAGATGAAAAACCATCCACAAATCGGCGATAATAACCTGCTAAGCCCAAGAAACTCCAAATCTCTTTAGCTAAAGTGGGCCTAGGCCAATCTCTAACTGCTGAAATCTTCTTGGGATCCACCTGAATACCCTCTGACGAAACCACGTGGCCTAGAAATGTAACTGAACCCAACCAAAACTCACACTTGGAGAATTTGGCATACAACTGACTATCCCTCAGAGTCTGAAGGACGACTCTAAGGTGCTGGTCATGCTCCCCTCGGCTGCGAGAGTATATCAATATATCATCAATAAACACAATCACAAATGAGTCCAAATAAGGCCTGAACACCCTGTTCATCAACTCCATAAAAGCAGCGGGGGCATTTGTCAACCCAAATGACATAACCAGAAACTCATAATGCCCATAACGAGTACGAAAAGCCGTCTTAGGAACGTCAGGCGCCCTGATCCTCATCTGATGGTAACCAGATCTCAAGTCTATCTTGGAAAACACTGTAGCACCCTGAAGCCTGTCAAATAGATCATCAATCCTCGGCAAATGATACTTATTCTTAATAGTAACCTTATACAGTTGCATGTAGTCAATACACATCCTCATTGAGCCATCTTTCTTCTTAACGAACAACACTGGAGCACCCCAAGGAGAAACACTAGGCCTGATGAAGCCTTTATCCAACAAATCCTATAACTGCTCCTTCAATTCCTTCACAATACTGATATTGAGATATGATGCTTGACGACCTCGTAATTACCCAAAATGACGTGCCTCATCTAACGCCACTTGGGCGGGCACCTACCTTGAAGGTTAAGGCTCCATAATTATAGCACGAACTTTGAAAATTACGCACAGATAGTTAATTAGTTTATTTATTTATTTATTTATTTATTTATCTATTAATATTATTATTATTATTATTCTTATTTTGTACATAATTAATAATTTTAACAAGCATGACTCCCTACCAGTACTAAAGTAAAAACAGAACAAAATTAAACTCACAAGGGAGAATTAAAACACAAGAATTTCCATCACAAGGATCTCATCTTTACATAACTTCCACCGCGGCTCGTAGCCCGGCTAAAATATACCACATCATAATGACACGCGAGGATCTCGTCCTCAATTCTGAATCACAAGCAATATGCATATCGTGCCAATCGAAACACTCCATTTCCTTCATTTAATTATTTTTTGTTAAACAAAATTACAACACGTGATGATAGATACAGTTATCTCCATAGAACTTCTCAATACAAGTATCCACATAAGTGACTTTTTTGAGTTACGAAGCTCAGCCGAAAGAGGAGCATATTAGAAGAATTTTATTAGATAAGAATAACCGAATTAAGTTCAGAAAATCATCACTTTATAATAATTAGAGATAGTTCTTTTAATGAAACAATTTAATGTAACGACCTCATCCATACCATAGAAAATATATCAACAGAATGGGTATCCACCTCTAAGAATATAACCTCCACTTCATGTAGTTGAGTTGTAGCTGCAATGGGGCACGTAGCCTGAGTGCTCTGATGAAATATGACTCTCCCAAGTCTAGGGCAATTTCTACCACTAGCCTACATAAAGTATCATCCTGCCCTGAGTCGTCCTAAATTTACAATCATTTTTGAGTCCTTTAATGAGTCTGGGGACTCGCCCCCTGGCTATACGAACCAACATAGGATTATGACGGGTTAACTTATCGAAGCTGATGGCATATTCTGATACCGTCTTATGACCCAACACAGCCGTGACTTCCACGCTGAGTAGACTTTTGTAGACTTCAAGTTGTTTAAATAACTCCTTTGGTACTGAGGTATAGGGTTATTAAGGAGGTAGACGTACCGAAATTCCCAGCTTTATCTCTTGCAAAAATCCCCGGCCTTATACATTCCAAACCAAAACTGATATGACACGTGGCCTCGCAATCTATTCCTTGACAGTGGACCTCCCCACGTGGCACAAGTCATAGGTCACAATACCTGATAATCCACGATGTTAAACTTCACCGCTCATATAAGTCAATCTCGTTGCTTTACACTTATTCCCATGGTGTGCAATACCTCATAGAGGCGGTCAAGAAAATCATGTGGGTCCTCAAAAGATATACCACTGAAATGGAGTGGAACTTGTTGGTAACTTGTCCAACCTCAATAAACGGACTAATGCATCCTGCAACCATGGAGTAGCTATAAATCCTTCCGGAATCTGATCTAGTCCACATATACTGACTGAGCTAGAACCTCCGCATCTAGATCCATTTGAGATTGTACAATAGGTGCTGATGTTCGAGCTTTAGACTGCGCTCTGCTTCTGTCTCTTCCCTTGATCGTAGCTGCCATTGGGGCTTCATCTCTTGTCCGGTCGTAGACGCTACGCATGTTGTCGATATTAGTGAGAGGACAAGAGTAGACAATTTCAATCATCAATGATAGAATAAATTCGCACGATAGAGATGAAGAAATGTGGAGTTATTCCTAACTTTGCAGCCTCTAGGGGATAAATACATACGTCTCTGTACCGATCCCTCATACTCTACCAAGTTTGTATGTGAGTTGTGAGACCTAAGCAACCTAGAGCTCTGATACCAACTTGTCACGACCCAAAATCCCACCTTCAGGCCGTGACTGCGTCTAACGTTGAACCCGCTAGACCAGGCAAGGTGTGACACAATACTAACATGATAATGCGGAATTTAAAAGAATTAACTAGAAACAATTTATAATATTTAATAACAAAAGTAGATAGATTTCAACTAAGTGTAAATAATAGAATACAATACGTCGGATAAATCCCAAAACCTGGAGTCACAAACTCACAAACTGTCTATAAGAATGCTAAATACAAAGTCTGAAGAAAATAACACATGAACTGTCTCAGAAACTAGGAGATAATCAAGACAGGATAGGAAAAATAGGGATAGAGGAGACGCCAAGGCCCACGAACGTCTGCGGGTCTACCTTGCAATCTCCGAGGTGGACCGAAGGATACACCCTCTAGCGGTGTCCACTGGGTCCGGCTGCGGGATCTGCACAATATAAAGAAGTGCAGGTGTAGCATCAGTACAACCGACCTCATGTACTGAGTAAGTGTTGAGCCTAACCTCGGCCGAAGTAATGGCGAGGCTAGACCTGACAACAATCATATACATGTACTACTCTACAACATATAACATGGAAAAGAGCAAGAGATAAGCAGAGAATCATGGGTCACGGGAAGCAGTTAATGGGGGTAACAAATGAGAGATAAAACAGTTATTAAAACACATAAGAGAAACAAGAGAGCAAGTAAACAAGAATGTGAATGTAACAAATATAAAGTGCAAACAATGTAAATAATGCCATGGCATTACCCTTCGTGCTTTTACTCTCTTCCTCACAATGCGATGTATGAGGTAAAATAATATGAATCATGCATGTAAGGCAATGTAATCATGACACGGCATCACCCTTCGTGCTTTTACTCTCTTCCTCACCATGCATTATATGATGTGATCAATGTTAATCATGGCACGGCCTTAACCTTCGTGCTTTTAATCAATGTAAATCATGCCACGACATCAACCTTCGTGCTTTTACTCTCTTCCTCACTATGCATTATATGATGTAATCAATGTAAATCATGGCACGACATCACCCTTCGTGCTTTACACTCTTCCTTACCAAAACAATGACAAATATCAAATGGCAAGGAATGCAGCATAGTGGAAATACACATCATAATCGCCCGGCAAGGGGAAAAATATCAGGCAATATCATAACAATTGCCCGGCTAGGGTCTCAGCTATAACCAACCTTTGCATAATATCTCTTAACAAATTGGATCCTCAATCGAACCATCATATCACAAGTTTATCAACAAGTATTTTCAACAAACAATCAACTTCCAAGTAGAATCAATTTCATAATACAATGAATATGAAATTAATAACAAGAATTTCATAAAAATAGACTCACGGGCATCTTGACACACAATGCATTGGTACTCGTCACCTCACCTATGCATTCAACATGATGAACACTTAGCACATAGCACACAATACCTATTCCCTCACCGAAGTTAGGCAAGAAACTTACCTCGTGTCCAATAATAGCAATTCAAGCCTCTAATACCGCCTTTCCTTTTGAATTCAACTCCGAAACGACAATATCTAGACATAATTAACTTATTAACATCAATAATGACTCATTAATACAATCCCATAGCCATAAATATACAATATCTAGCATTCGACCCCGAGCCCGCTTTGTCCAAACACGAGGCTCGGACCAAAACCCGATTACCCATACCCCCACGAGTTCAAATATATGATTTGTTTTGAAATCCAACCCCAAATTGAGGTTGAATTACCCAAAATCCCAAAAGCCCTAACTCTACCCAAAACCCCTAATTTCTACTTTGATTTTAGGATTTTAGGCCTAGATTCTAGTGATTAGTTGATGAAAGTAAGAGTAAATGATGCTAAGAACACTTACCTATGGAGCTATGGAGGAAGAACCATTCAAAGATCGCCTATGGGGTGTGGGGAAGAAGGAGGGTAGTGAAAATTAGGAGTAAGTCCCGTAACAATTCTGTTTGGGGTTATTAAAAATCACTGAACAAATTTGTTCTCTGCGATCGCGGAAGAGGGGTTGCGATCGCAGAGCTTGAAGTTTTCCCTACTATGAGACCGCGGAACAAAGGGTGCGATCGCGGAAGAGCCTGACTCATACGTCTGCGATCGCGGATGGTATGGCGCGATCGCAGAGAGATGCTACCCAGCCCCCACCCCAGACCACCTATACTCTATGCGATCGTGGAAGCAACTATGCGATCGCATAAAGTCATAGAACCCTCCCCTCTCAGATACACTACGCGATCGCAGAGCTAGACCTGCGATCGCACTGAACAACACCGGACACCAGATATGGACTTCTACACCAGAAATTCTAAGTCTTTTTACACCCCAAAACCCACCCGAGCCCTCGGGACTCAAAATCAAAAATACACACGACTCCCAAATCATCCTACGGACTTATTCATGCATTTAAATCACCAAAACATCATCAAAAACAAGGAATTAAACTCCAAAACTCATAGAATTTTCTTAAAACTTCATAAGGCTGAATTATTCAAAATTTTGATCCGAAACACATCATTTCAAGTTCGTTTTACACCAAATTTCACAGATAACTCACATAACATATATTAAACCTGTTCCGGGCTCCGGAACCATAATAAGGGCTCGGTAACACGTTTTTCACAAGAATATTCATTTTCCAAAAACCTCTATATTTTTCAGAAAATAATTTTCTTTAAAAATTCATTTCTCGGGCTTGGGACCTCGGAATTCGATTCCGGGCATACGCCCAAGTCCCATATTTTCCTACGAACCGTCTGGGACCGTCAACTCACGGGTCTGGGTTTGTTTACCAAAAAGGTTGACCAAAGTCAACTTTAATTAATTAATTATTTGAAATTTCATTTTGCATCAAGTTTTCACATAAGAGCTTCCCGGCTTCCTGCTCGGGCTGAGCACGCATATCGAGGTGAGATTAACGGAGGCTTTCGGAGTCTCGGAACACAAATTTAGCTAAATTAACATAGGATGACCTTTTGGGTCATCACACTTGTACACGTATTTAGATTTCTATTTTTCTACTATATAAGCGTTAACTTAAGGGATAAATTGTTATAGTTTTTTTTAACTAAAATTCCTTATTTCTTCTACAGGTTTGGAATATTGATGTTCAAGAAGCAGATTTTTGACGACATATTGGTTGACCATCTTTTTGTTGGGAATGTGAAGAAAATTTTACATGTCGATCGAGGGATATTAGTGATACGTAGTTTTTTGCTAGATGTTTATGAACACAATATTGTGAGTAGCTGACATCATTGATGTACGGTGCAACTAACTGATGTTGTTCATTTTTGGTAATTTTTTATGAAAACAATATAATCTTTATACTAATATACTTGATTTTCTAGTTGCAAATTGAATGTGATTTAGGGACTTGTGACTTGTTTCTTTATGGCCTACACTGTTAGTCCTAAATCATTTTTTGGAGTAGAAAATTTGGCTACTGAATCTGCAGCTTTGTAGTGCTGCATTGTTAGACTTAGTGACCAGCCTTAATCTTCTCGCAAAAGATATAACGACCATCTTCTAACTGGCTGCGAACGTACCATTTAATGACCATATATAAATCAGTCGCAAAAATATTCTAAGGACCAGTAATTTGGTCCCTAAAATATGCAAATAGGCACCAGGAACATGGTCCTTAAAAATTATTTAGGGACTAGTTTTAAACTAGTCGCAAAACAGTTTTAACGACTAGCACCAAATCTAGTCCTTAATGAGCTTTAGTGGCGGAAGCTACAAGGACTAGATTAGGCGGTCGCTATTGACCATTTGGGACCAGATCTATACTTTTAGGGACCGGTTTTTTCTTCGCTATTGAGCGTTTTTCTTGTAGTGTTAGGTCTTTGTGCATGGGCCAATAAGAAAAATATATGAGTTCAACCCACTTCTTTACCATTATTTATTGTCTCGGTTATTTTATTATCCAACTTAATATGTGTAATATTAATTAGGTTCACTAACCATTTAATTAAATTTTAAATCTCTTAAGTTAATTAGCATATATAAAGTTTTCGGTTATTACAAATTCAAAGTTAATTTACTATAATATCTGTAAGTTTGAGTTACCATTTTGTCCCTAAAAATAATAATAATAATAATAAACCTTCAATTAGATAATCTTTAAATCACATACCGGGTGAATTAGAAATGAAACATTAGTATTTTGAATGATATCAGTCACTCATTTCAATGAATCCAATCAAATTTAAGGACATTCATATTCTTCTTCTATTACTCCCCAAAAACAAATAAACTTTTTACCCTTAAATAAATAATTAGTATTAGTGCCCGCGTGATGTGCGGACACAAATCAAGTTAAATTATCACGACCCAATTCTCCCTCCGACTGGGTTTCGTGACGGCACCTAGTCTAGACGACTAGGTAAGCCTATTCCTTAAGCAAAATTTAGATAAAACAGGTAAAATAACAGTAAGTGAAATAAATCATAATAAGTCGACGCCGCTCGGCATTAACAGTTACTTTACCCAGAACCCGAAATATCACAATACATCACAAGCTACTCTATTGCTCAATATGTACAACTGGAAAGAAAAGACCGTATAGTTTCATCTACAAGTACTACAACTTCAAGATAGGAAGGGGACTCGGAGATCTACGGACGCTGCAGATTATACCTCGAGTCTCCTGATACTGCTGCAGCTGGCTAGCTGAGATACCGGGTACTAGGACCTGGATCTGCACATGGGGAAAACATGCGCAGAAGGGCGTGAGTACTCCACATTCGGTACCCAGTAAGTGCCAAGCCTAACCCCAGTCAAGTAGTGACAAGGTCATGTAGAGGCCCTACTGAGGTTTGCAAAGTAACAGATATAGAGAACAAGTAAGTAAAGTAAGTGATAATTGACAGGAATTATGAGTAAAGGCTAGCAAGAAACGGTATAATCAAATGCTCGGATCAACGCAATATATATAAAGCTCTGTAAGAAAGTAAAGGTACAATGCAATGCAATATGAGGGAAAGGCTCAGGTCTCTGCCCGCAATCCCTATGTATGTAATGCAGTATGAGGGAAAGACTCAGGTCTCTTCCCGCAATCCCTATGTATGCAATTCAGTATGAGGGAAAGGCTCAGGTCTATGCCCGCAATCCCTATGTATGCAATGCAATATGAGGGAAAGGCTCAGGTCTATGCCCGCAATCCCTGTATTTATACGTAAAATAAAGTAAATCTCCAAAATAACGTAGTTTAAGGGTTTGAGGAAAAACCAGTTGGAAATCTCGAAGTAAAATCATCAAAATCATTTTCAAAGAATAGTAACGACTGGAAAAACAGTTAGAAATCAATTTACCATGATAAATCTTAAGTTATTATGCAATTTAAATGATAACAGTAATAATAGAGTTGAAAATGAGGCATTATGTAGAATGAAATAAGGAACTTCAGTGAAAATATTCCGTGCAGGCGCTCGTCACCTCACGTACACGGGGGTTTTATAGCAAAAATCAGTAAAAATTCCTAAGGAAAATTCTCCAACACAAAGTTAGGCAAGCCGCTTACCTCGACTGTGCAAATCAATCAATAATCACGCTCTTGCCACGAGTATCCAACTCCGGGTGGCCCAAATCTATTCAATTCGATGGTATAATGTAAATATAAATTCAAGAAATGAAGATAACTAATTATTTCGGAACTAAACCGCGAAATTAGAAAATTTGACCAAAACGCCCCTCGGGCCCACGTCTCGGATTCGGGTAAACTTTATATTTTCTGAACCCTTATTCACTCACGAGTCTAACCATATGAAGATATCTCAAAACGGAGGTCGAATACCCAATCAATACCCCAAAAATCGGTCTAGGAAGTTTCTTCCAATTTTCCCCAATTTCAACTCAAAAATCTCGAATTTAAGGGTGGAATTTATGATTAGGAACATGGGAATTAACCTATGGTGTTTAGTAATCACTTACCTCGATTACCTAAGTGAAAATCCTCTCAAAGATCGCCTCTCCCGAGCTCCCAAAACTCAAAAATGGTGAAATAACACAACCCTCGGATTTCTGGAATATGAACAGGGATTCCCGCGCCTGCGGTCCCTTTCACCGCACCTGCGGAAAAGGCATCGCAGGTGCGGGTTTCACTTAAGCTGGACAGAGGTTGCACATGCGGGCCTTTTGTCACTGGTGCGGCTTCGCACCTGCGGAGACTGGGAAGGCCCGACCCAACCTCGCACCTGCGGCTAGGGGGCCGCTCCTACGAGCTCGCACCTGCGGAATTTCCATCGCAGGTGCGGAAACACCAGAAGGAGCCTGGTTCAACAATTTACCAAGTCCAAAATTCTTCCGTTATGCATCCGGAACAACCCCGAGGCCCCCGGGACCTCAACCAAAACTACCAACTGACCCCAATACTCCATTCAAACTTGGTCGAGCCTTAAAAACACGTCCCATAACATCAAAATACTCAAATATGCATAGATTCAAGCCTAAGAACTTAGGAATTTTCAAGAATACACCCCCGACGCCGAACCACGTCTAACCTCGTCCGAATGACCTCAAATTTTACACACAAGTCATAAATGACATTCCGGACCTGCTGTCACTTTCGGAATTCCATTCTGAGTCTGATATCAAAATCTCACATATCGACCGAAATCGCTGAAATTCTAACTTTCGCCAATTCAAGCCTAGATCTACGTCTGGCCTCGAAAACACATTCCGAACACGCTACCAATCCCGAAATCACCCAACGGAGCTAACGGAGTCAACAGATTCCCATTCCGGATCCGTCTTCACACAGCTCCCGCTACGGTCCAATTTCTAAGGTTAAAGCTCACCTTAAAGGACTATATGTCCGAAAACAAGCCAATTTTCATCACTCAACTCTCCGACTCATTCCATTAGCATAATAAGACATGGAAGACACAGTTATCAGGGGATCGGGGCGCTAACTCTCAAAATGACCGGCCAGGTCATTACATTCTACCCTCTTAAGAAAATCGTTCGTCCTCGAACGAGTATAGAGACACACCTGAAGCTGTGAATAGATGAGGGTACTGACTCCGCATATCCTGCTCGGTCTCCGAAGTCGCCTCCTGGACCGGATGACCCCTCCACTGTACCTTGACTAAAGAAATATCCTTCGACCTGAGCTTTCTGACCTGCCTGTCCAAAATGGCCACAGGCTCCTCAACGTATGATAGATCCTTATCCAACTGAACTGAGCTGAAATCCAAAACATTAGTCGGGTCACCGTGATACTTCCGGAGCATGGACAAGTGGAATACCGGATGAACACCTGATAGGTTGGGAGGCAAGGCCAACTCATAAGCAACCTCCCCAACCCGCTACAATATCTCAAAAGGGCCAATGAACCTCGGACTCAGCTTACCCTTCTTCCCAAATCTCATGACGCCCTTCATCGGCGATACCCGAAGGAAAACCCGATCCCCAGCCATGAATGATAAATCACGAACTCTCCGGTCCGCATAACTCTTCTGTTTGGACTGGTCTGTGCGAAGTCTATCCTAAATCACCTTCACCTTGTCCAAGGCATCCTGAACCAAATCCGTACCCAATAATCGGGCCTCGCCCGGCTCGAACCATCCAACTGGAGACCTGCACCGCCTACCATATAAAGCCTAAAACGGCGCCATCTGAATGTTGTACTGGTAGCTGTTATTATAAGCAAACTCTGCAAGAGATAAGTACTGATCCCATGATCCTCCAAAATCCATCACACAAGCACGAAGCGTATCCTCCAGAATTTGAATAGTGCGCTCGGACTGTCCGTCTGTCTGAGGGTGGAATGTTGTACTGAGATCAATCTGGGTACCCAACTCACTATGCAAGGCTCTCCAAAAGTGCGAGGTGAACTGAGGACCTCGGTCTGAAATAATAGATACCGGCACACCATGCAACCGGACTATCTCCCTCATGTAGATCTGAGCCAATCTCTCCGAAGAATATGTAGTCAATACCGGAATGAAATGAGCTGACCTGGTCAGCCGATCCACAATCACCCAAATATCATCATACTTCTTCAGAGTCCTAGGAAGTATGACCACAAAATCCATGGTAATCCGCTCCCACTTCCACTCTGGAAGCCTCATCTACTAAAGTAATCCTCCCGGTCTCTGATGCTCACACTTGACCTACTGACAATTGAGGCATCTGGCTACGAACTCCACTATATCTTTTTTCATCCTCTGCCACCAGTAGTGCTGTCTCAGATCCTGGTACATCTTCGCGATACTGGGATGAATGGACTACCGCGAGCTATGGGCCTCCTCAAGGATCAACCTCCGCAGTCCATCTACGTCAGGTACACAAATACGACCCTGCAGTCTCAACACACCATCATCATCTATGGTCATATCCCTAACACCATCCCGCTGAACTCTATCCCGAAGAGCTCGAAGGTCGGGATCATCATACTAGCACTCTCGAATGCGGTCATAAAGAGAAGATCAAGCAACAACACAAGCGAGAACCCAGCGAGGCTCAGAAAGGTCCAACCTCACGAACTGGTTGGCTAAGGACTGAACATCCAAAGATAAGGGCCTCTCAGCTGCATGAAGATATGCCAAACTACCCAAACTCTCCGCCCGGCGACTTAGGGCATCGGCCACCACATTGGCCTTCCCCGGATGGTATAATATGGTGATGTCATAATCCTTGAGTAACTCCAACCACCTGTGCTGACGAAAATTGAGATCCTTCTGCCTGAATATGTGTTGCAAACTCCATTGATCCGTATATATCTCACAGGGAACACCGTATATGTAATGACTCCATATCTTCTGGGCATGAACAATCGCTGCCAACTCAAGATCATGAACCGGGTAATTTTTCTCATGTACCTTCAACTGTCTGGACGCGTAGGCAATCACCCTACCGTCCTGCATCAACACCGCTCCCAGGACAATCCTCGAAGCATCACAATAGACTGTATAGCGCCCTGAACCGGTAGGTAGGACTAACACTGGAGTTGTAGTCAGGGATGTCTTGAGCTCTGAAAGCTCTCCTCACACTCCTCAGTCCATATAAAAGGTGCACCCTTCTGAGTCAATCTAG
>ML292092.1:1750-13081 GCA_005239495.1 Nicotiana undulata
TGTTGGGGTGGGGGGGGGGGGGGGGGGGGGGTTCGACCTACAGGGAGAGGGAAATTTATCAAAGTACAGGAAAGGAAACCTTATTCGATGACCATCCCTTTTTTGAATATCCTCCTTCCTTGGATTAGTACTGGGACGCATATGTCAAAAGCTCAGTGTAAAATTTGAATAAGATATATAGGCTTAACCAATCTTGAGCACGGTGTGCTTGTATACCAATAGGCTATTACGACGCACCGGAGGAACCTTTCACCGTGGCACAGGATTCTTTCGCGAATCTCTCTTTCCACTCTTTACCCTGCCAGTTTGATTCTTTAAACAAGGAGGTTTTGGCTTCTTTTTTAGCACTCTAATTCTCTTGTTGGCTAGGGTATAAATGCATTGAGAAAGAAACATGAAAATTTACCTTAAATTACAACATTTCTCAAATAATATGATTGTCTGTTTTTTTTCTAAATCGATATGCATATAACAAACTATTTGATTCAACCTTAATCAATTTTTCTATTATAAATAATGTTTTTGATGTAATAAATTTTTTATTTTTTCTTCATTGTGGTCATGATTAATATATTCTTTTTTGTAAAATATATTCGTATTTATGATTACCAGTGTTGGTGACTTACCTCAGTAAAGCTTATGTTGCCTTCAACTTACTCATAATCTCTGTGTCAATATAAATAAATGTCATATCTATTTTTCGTTTCTTAGTTTTCTTTATATCCTCTTTGACAACTCTTGAAATCAATACTCAAATAAAAATTAATTTTATTTTTTTATTGATATTTCTAGCTTTTCTCTGTTTGCTTTCCAATAAATAATTATCAATTTCCTGTTACAAATAGCTGATTGTACCATTTTTTGTAAGCAATGATTACTATTCTAAAAATTAATGATAGACACTAAATTTTAATAATAGAAAAAATATATAGTTTAATAACCAAGCTCCTAAGTCACAATCCAAGACCACTCACTACGAATTTGAGTCATAGTATTCTATCACTACACAAAACCTCCTCCTTCTCTCTAAACTTCTAGAGAGAGAAAGACCAAAAATTATCATCAACTTATCTTACTATGTAAACAACGGATGCACCAATGTCAGAACAAGAAGAAGACCTCCTCAATCGAAGCACCGACAGTCACCACCATCCCACGGAATCTAAAGTAAGCTTTCGAGACCAACTGTTAAACGATAATTGTTTTATTCCAATTGAATCAATCCAAAAAGACTTCTCAAAAATCACATTCCAAGACGAACATGAAAACCCTACAAACCACCCGTTCTTCATCCCAATCTCCGCAGAAGAAAAATCAAGGCTATACGAACCATGGCAACATGCCCTTATTGTAAAACTACTTGGGAAAATAATTGGATACATCCTCCTTAGAACAAAGCTTAAGACTCTTTGGAACCTTAATGAAGACTTAAATTTGATAGACTTAGGAGAAGACTACTATCTCATCAAGTTCAAGTCACTAGAAAACTACTCCAAAATACTAAATCAAGGGCCTTGGTTCGTAGGATCTCAATTTCTATCTATCAGAAAATGGGAACCTAAATTCAATCACACAGAACACCAAATGCCTTTCTCCACAATTTGGATTCGCCTACCTGAACTACCAACTGAATACTACGACTCTACTATCCTACGCAAGATTGGAAGCACAATTGGTACTATCCTAAAAATAGACAGTTGTACAAGGAATACAAGCAGAGGTCGATATGCCTATGTATGTATCCTCGTCCAACTTGATAAGCCTGTCCCGAGAGATATTCTCATTGGAAGTCACATGCAGAAAATTCACTACGAGAGTACAACGTCTCTGTGCCAAAGCGGTGGATTCCTGGGACACACACTATACAACTGCATGAAACATGCCTCAGCACAAGAAGGTACGTCATCATCAACTCCAATGGAACAGTGCAACAACAATACAAAAAATGATGAACAGAAAAATGAAGAAAAAGAAAAAAAGGAAAAAAAGAGGGAAAAAAAGAAAAAGAAGAGAAAAAAGAAAAAGAAAAAGAAGAGAAACAGAAAGCATAAACAAAAGAAAAAAATTCAAAAGAAAAAGAAAAGATTTATTACGACACTGATATCAAAATTACGGATGGCCCTTGGTCAACAGTAATATTTCCAATTTTTTTTTAAAAACCTCAAAACCACATCACCCCATCCTCAAACAAGTTCATACAACTATTACAAAAATTGTATTCTCCACCTTAGGAAATTCAACACCACCTCTCGACAACACACCTGCTAAGCCCCGTCCTACCCAAACTAAGCACATGCACACAGAAAATCTCCATGCAAACACTACCCAAACAAAGAACCTAAAGACCTCCAACAATAATAGTTTACACATTGGAAACAAAGCAACCAACCAACAGACATTAACCCCTAATACCACCCCTAACACTAGCCACTTAAATCCTACACCAACTAAATATGCTAGTACAACTAAAAATCCAACCAATAGTACCACACAATCTCTTCCTACCAACTCAACTAACAAGCAATTAGACACTACTAGTTACAATGTAACCAAACTAGGAAAACTAACTTCCTCTAACCCCTCTTTCAAAATACCAGACACTACTACTCCCACGTTAACCAATCCCTCAAACCTCAAACCCATTGAAACATTTATTTCATATCTAACTCCCTCATTCACTACTCCTCCTAATAACTCTACCACGTTAAAACCCCTTGAACACCAAAAGCAGCACAACAGTAATCCCATTTCCAACTCCTCAATCGAATCTGCCTACTTCACTTCCGCTCGCCATCATCACGACGAGAAAGCACACACACACAACGCACACACACACTTAATACAAAAAATATCACACAACAAATTACTACACCTACTTGCAACAAATCCACAGTACACTCCAATGAAGCTCCAACCAAAGGAGTAGTTAAACATATATCCAATCTCTGTCACAAAAGAATTGTGAAAGTACAACCTCAAATCCCTTAAAATCCTCCACAAATAGTAACACAACTCCTACAACCTATTTCACATTCAATTCATTCTCACTCAATCATGTAAAGACTTCACCAACAACTCCTTCACCCAACACCACACCACTTCCCCAGCCTACTATAAATAACGATCACATTACTTCACCCTCCTCACCATCATCTTCACTGAAACAACAACAACCCATTAACAACTCTTGCAACCATGCCTCGTTCCAAACACACAACCTCATCCAACGCTCCTCCACGCCTACACCTTCAACCAATAACTTCGACCAGCCGACCCCCAAACTTGACCAACCCCTCGAACCTATCCAACAACATGCAAACTTGCTTCCCTCCATGCATGTATCAAATGCACCCGATGCCCCTTGGGTCGAATAACAACATAACACCATTCAACAACCCTTTTCAACCATTCAACCTCAATCAACACCCAAACCACCTCAACTTGGACTCATCCATCCTTCAACAACCTCCCACCATCTGGACACCCTCCCTCAACCCTCAAAACATAGCACCTTACCACTTAAACCCTCCAAATATAACACCCTTCACACAAAGCTTCACGAACCACCAAGACAATCTTCTCCAGAACCCCTTCAACCAATTTCAACCAAACTTCATCAACCAAACCCTCCTACAGGACGACCCATATCTGGGATTCATGGCGGGGAAGAAAATCATGAGCTATCCAAACTTCAACTCTCCCTCGTTCCCCTTGCAAAACTTTGCGAACTTGTCCATCAACCAAATACTCCAAACACTTCACACACCAGTAACGCCTATGCAACTCCAATAATTTTCCACAGACCAACTTTTTCCCGAGATACAACCCTCCCAGTCACTAAACTCAACAACCGAAAACTCTCCACCACCGAAGGTCCCATCATTAGAAGAAAAGCAACAAAACATCCAAGATCTCCTGATGGAACTTATTCCATTAATAGAGGAATGTCTAACATTGACGTTTCTCGAAAATGTCGAAGAAAAAATATTAATCACCACACTCCCAACCATGAGGAAGGTATCAATCAACATACGTCTCTTGTGCATGGTCCCCCATGCAGCAATATGTCCTAACACTATGCCCGACGATGACAACAAATTTAGACCTCAGTCTAGGTCAAGGTCCACACCAACTGTCCAATCCTCCGATGAAGATGCTATTATGGAACTGTAGGGGTGCTAACAACCCAAATTTTAAACGCAATCTGGATGCGATATTGGCTGCAAACAAACCATCAATTCTTGCACTTACTGAAACAAGGATGGCAGATCATGACACATTGCTACAACGTTTGCCATTCACAGATTTATTGCAGGTTCCAGCCTCAGGTTTTTCGGAGGCATTGCTTTAATGTGGAATAACAACGAGGTTACCATTGACCCAATGGTACTCACTGAGCAGGAAATAAACGCCACAATCAAGGTAAGTGCAACTTCAAACCCTTGGATTCTTTCAGTTATTTATGCTAGAAATAGTACTACCTATCTGTTTAAAAACCTAAAAGAAATGGCAGAAATTACTAATCTCTCTTGGCTAGTATGCGGGGATTTCAATGAGATTACAAATGCAAATGAAAAACTAGGTGGAAACCCTGTCAACAACAATAGAGTAGCAACTTTTAACAATTGTTTAAATCATATGAACATGATTGAACTAGGATTCTCAGGGCCACGCTTCACTTGGACCAATAAACCAAATACTACTACTTCAACCTCCCTCATTCTCGAAAGGCTAGACAGATTTATGAGCAACCCCGCTTGGCTCCAATTATACCAAGACTCCAACGTCACACACCTGCCTCGAACATACTCTGACCACTGCCCTCTCCTACTCAACCTCACACGACAAACTCAAAAACCACCCAATTCATTTAGATTTGAAACAATGTGGCTCCGCCACCCTGAATTCAAAAACATTGTTACTAACTCAAGGCAACCTGTCACTAACTACACCTCTGTTGTTAATAATTTCAAAAAAATAGCCCATCAATGGAACCTTTCCTACTTTGGAAATATCTTTAAAAAAAAAGACATCTATTAGCTAGAATAGATGGCCTTCAACAAATGAACCCCGGCTTCAAAAAACATTTCCACTACACCCTTGAAACACAACTAATTGTTGACTATAACAACATTCTACAACAAGAAGAAGATTTATGGAAGCTAAAATCTCGAATCCCCCGGTTAAACGAGGGAGATGCAAACACGAGATTTTTCCACACCTCCACAATTCATAGAAGAAGAACCAATAGAATCCTTGGTCTTTCTGACTTAATTGGAAATTGGACTCTGGATAAAGAAATAATCACCCAAACCATTCTCAACCACTTCAAACAAATCTACACTACAGACCTCATACTCAGTGATTTAAATACCTCTCCCCCTCCCCAACAGACTATTAATTCGACTGACCAAATGCTTCTATCAAAAAGTCTTTCCATTCATGAGATTAAAAAAGCAATTGACTCATTTCAACCCCTTAAAGCCCCGGGTCCCGATGGACTTCATCCCATTTTCTTCCAAAAGTTTTGGCAACAAACAAGCACAACCATAATAAACGCTTGTATGGATGCCTTCGACACACGTACTATCCCCCAGGATATTAACACCACTAACATTGTTCTAATTCCTAAAGTCAAAAATCCGGAAAAAAATAGTCAATATCGTCCAATCAGTCTTTGTAACACCATTCACAAAACTATTACTAAAATCATTGTTCATAGAATAAGACCACTTCTACACAAAATAATTTGCCCCACACAATGCAGCTTCATACCGGGAAGAAGGGCAACATACAATGCAATCATTGTCCAAGAGGCCATTCACTCTTTCTCAAAAAACAATAGCAGAATAGGACACATAATGTTAAAAATTGACCTTCCTTTGACCGTCTGGAATGGTCTTTCATAAGGTATTCATCGCTCTGCCTAAACTTCCCTAACAAACTAATTTCCCTAATAATGTCCTGTGTGACTTCTTCCTCAATTTCAGTTTTAATAAATGGTAAACCTTCACCTCTCTTCCATCCCTCGCGCGACATTAGACAAGGAGACCCACTCTCCCCATACCTATTCATAATCTGTGTGGAATCTCTTACACGGATCATCAACATTCAAACTTCCTCCAACATGTGGAACCCTGTTAAATTAGGATGAATCTCCACAAACCTGTCCCACCTTCTCTTTGCAGATGACCTAATTCTTTTCGCTAGAGCAGATACAAAAAATGCCACAGCCATCATCAATACATTCAACAATCTTTCATCGGCCTCAGGACAAAAAATTAATCTTGAAAAATCAAAAATCCTTTTCTCAAATAATCTCTCCACCCACACCCAACAACTACTTGCGAATATGCTCAACATCACTCCAACCAACAAATTTGGAATCTACTTAAGCCTCTCCATTACCAATAGACACCCAAAAAGCACAGACTACCAACATGTTATTGATTGCATGAACAACTGACTCCAAGGTTGGAAAGCCAGCATGTTATCATTGGCAGTACGTGCTACTTTGATTAACTCTACTCTTGCAACAATCCCCCAATACGTAATGCAGGTTAATACTTTATCAAAAAATGTTATTAATAGAATTGACCGTATTCAACGTAATTTCCTTTGGGGGTCAACGGATACAAAAAGAAGAATTCACCTAACAAATTGGGAAACCTCTACCACTCCGAAAGCCTAGGGTGGTCTGGGCATTCCTAACATAACTGCGAAAAATTCTTCCCTAATCTCCAGCCTAACTTGGCGCTTCTACTCACAACCCGAACAACTTTGGGTCAAAATCCTAAAAGAAAAATACAAAAAAGGCATTCCCTACATCAAATTACCCACAGAAACACTGACTCATACACTTGGAAAAGCCTGAGTAGAAATAATGACATTTACAGGCAAGGCATAGGATGGAACATTGCTACAGGCACAAACGTAAGAATTTTGGAAGACAACTGGATAAATTCCACCACTAACCTCAGATCCCTCATACAAGGTCCCTTCACCATAACATACCTTTTTACAACTGTAAACACCTTCCTCCTACCATACTCCCAACGAGACTTCACAACCCCGTCTATACAATTACCCACCCATCTCCAACATATAGTCACTAACACCTACATCAAAGAATTTGAACCCAAAAAAGACTCTTTCTACTGGAAGTTCACCACCTCTGGATCTTTCTCAACCAAATCGGCCTATACTAACTATCTAACCACAACAACTTCTTTACATCCATCCCTAAAACCCTCAACCAACTGGGTTTGGAAAGCTAATGCTATTAATAAAATAAAATTCTTCCTCTGGCTTCTTTTTAGTAATAAATTACCAACAGCAGCCTACCTATCACATCGTCATATCATCAACACAGATGCATGTGCTGCCTGCCATACCACAACAGAAACAACTGAACACATTTTCATAACCTGCACCCCAGCGTCATCAATTTGGAATGCTTGCAACATCTCTCTCTCTCCCTCCAACATTGAAAGATCTATTTCTGAGCTCTGCTCTACCACAAAATTCATTTCCATTAACAACCATTCAATCCCGGTTAAAATATTAGTTCCAATAATTGTATGGACTATCTGAAAAAATAGATAAAAAATTATTCAACCTTGCGAAAAAACCACTTACCACCCATGACATAATCTTCAATATTCTAGAATACCATCACTTAGTATCAAAAAGTCTTAATAAACCTCAGAAAAAATCCATCAAAATAAATTGGACACCTCCTCCAACAGGATCCTACAAGCTTAACATAGATGGAGCCTACGACCCAACATCAAACATGGGAGGAGGGGGGGGGATAATAAGGGATCAGGAAGGAAATTGGATTATTGGTTTTTCGTCAAATNACACTAACTGTGGAAACAGACTCACAGGTATTGATCAAATTACTAGAATCAGAGAATCGTGCTTTCTCACTTTTACTACATGATTGCAGGCTACTACTGGAGTAGCTGGGGAGTCCTCCTGTGGTCCACATAAATAGGGAAGGAAACCAAGATGCGGACAAACTGGCCTGCTATGGGAAAGGCAGGGAACCAGAAGATAGAAGACAAATCATGTTCTTCCAAACCCACCCCCCTTCATTTTTTGATGTACTGCTAAAAGAGAAATTGGGTATAGGGACTATGCGCCAGGTGCCCACCATGTAATAAGTCTTATGTTTGCTCAATAAAAGTTACTTTCATTAGCAAAAAAAATAAATAAATAACCAAGCTCCTAAATTAATATTGTTCAAATAAGGAACGATTAAAAATAATAGTTATACAAAAAATAATTAAATGAATATTCCTAATTAGTAGAAAATTAATTAAATGCTACTCCTTAATATTAGAAAAATTAATTGAATGACTATTTTGTCCAAAGTGGACTCTATTTTAACAGGGTAGAAAGGACGAACGATATTTCACTAAGGACATTCGTACTTTTAATATAATATTGATGATTGATTGATTGATTGATTGATTGATATAGATAGATATAGATATATCAAATGTTGATAGATATATTCGTATTCACATTGTATCTCGTGTGAAATAATACATAAATTCTTGCATTAATCATATTGGTATTAACAATACATAAAATAGTACGTGTATTTTTTGACATAATTTATACTTATTAGTACTTATTATATCAGTTCGTTTCTTCTATTAAACTCTATGTATAAGTATATAATGCAAAAATATCATTAATAATGCATAATTGATACAAAAAAATCCAATGTTTTTTGAGTAATACAAAGTTTATACAGATATTAAAGATATTATTATATAAACGAAAAGATCTTATGATATTTTGTTTGGTTACGTGCAATTTCATCTACTCCTATTTAATTGTTATATCAGTCTAACTCAGTCCTCGTCCCCATGACTATACCGTACATTCGTATTCATGGTTATAGTTTTTCTATAATTGTTAAATTAATATTACTACTTGCATAGTTGGTTAGTGAAATTCAATTGATTCTAATGGTGTCAAAATCTGTGGACTGTAGATAGTTTTGGATACACGTCATCTTTAAGCTAGACATGCATATACTAATAAGGTTTTTAAGCGCTATCTCATTTCTGGGAAATTATTTCTCGCGACAACCCGTTTTCCTTGCCTATTTTAAATTCTTATTGAGTTGATAAACTATATCTAACATTCTTTAGTTTGCTTTTGGTTTTGTTTTGCTTTATCAAAGAAACAATATATGGACTTCATTTTAGAAGAATCGGTTTTGTGTGTTCTGGAAGATTTGTCTATTTTTTGGAATTTGATAATGGTTTTAAAACAGCTTATTTCTTACGTTGTGTGTTGTAGGAAATAAAAATTGATCTTTTTTAACTGTTGGAATTAGGAAATGAAAAATTAGTTTTCCCAAATAGTTAGATTGTTTTCTAAAACAAATCTTCTATAGAGTATTACTATGTATGGGTGGCAAAATGGTTAAAACAAAACAGTGAACCACCCATATTATCCATTAAAAAATGGGTTGGATAATGAACTTTTTGTATACGGCCGAAATTGGAGGAGTCCGATTTCGATGTCGCTGTTGCGTTCCGAGCCCGAGCTCGGAAGGTTCCAAGTAAAGTTCGAGTCCGACCTTAGAAGGCATACCTCGAGAGAGCGCATCAAAGGTCCAACACGGCCTACCTCGAGGCAGTGCAAAATTGATGACAGTCAAGAAAAAAACGGGAACTTCTCAAGGGCATATATGTCAAGGCGTAAATCTCAGGATTGATTCATTCAAATTCGTACTAGGCGGTTATACAGCTGTACCAATAGTATTTTTTACTGTAAATAGAAATGTATTTTCCCCTCCTATATAAAGGGGACTCCAATCATTTGTAAAGGGGATCATTCACTGCAATAGAACATTCTATTCTGCTATTTTTGCTTTCTGTGCCCAAAATTATTCTTCAGCTTTATTGTTCATACTTATTGCTACTAACTGACCTCGAGACCCCGAGGCTATCGAGCTCGAGACCCCAATTGCTTTAACAACACTTGTTTGCTTAACATTTCTACTTACTTACACTTAATATTTCTTGCTTATTTACTAGTATTGGAATAAATCACATATTTTTAGAACCACAAATTAAATCTAATTATTAACACCATTTTCGAGGTAAACAGTTTGGCGTCCACCGTGGGGCTAAAGATAATAGTGATTATTTTGGTGCTAGTTTAATGATAACACACGTTATTCTTCACACTTTTTCTTGTCCAAAGATTCTTTGATTTCAGGTTAAAATATGTCTAACTCAGCACACACACATGGAAACGACGGTCTCAGCTTCCATGAAGAAAACAATGCAACAACTTCAGGGGCCGATGTGCCACCCCTCAACCCCGGAGTAGCACCAGCGCCTAACCCTGTCGACGTCGGTTCACATATTGCTTTGCACGTTGATTTGGGCACTGACATTGAAGGAAGTGTACGTGGAGGAGACCAACCTGACGTACAAAGAACACAAGCTCGAGAAGAAAGAGAAGTCAGCCTACAAGTAATCTTTTAAATGTTGCAAGCACAACAAGTTGCTATCGCTAAGTTACTGAGTCAGCAAAAGACTCCGAGCACATCAAGTCCAGAAACAACTCCTCGAGTTGAGCCAGCACCAGAAAGCTCAAGCAATAAGGGGTCAGGAACATACCCCACTATCACTACTAGAAAATGAGCCTATTGCAACAGTCGATAAACCGTTGCAACAGACAAGTGAACTGTTGCAATAGACTATCACGACCCAAATTCCCACCCTTTGGGCCGTGACTGCGCCTAACGTTGAACCCGCTAGGCCAGCCAACGTATAACTTGCAAATAGCAATTTTTAAAACATTTAAAACTGAGCGAAACGGTAGTTCGTCACTTTCAACAAATTCCCAACAAAATCCTGTAAGCATTTCTTAATAAAGATAACGAAGACTTTAAGAATGCGAAAAATAAAGACATGATAAACATAAATAACGTAAAACTTCCCACACTAGTAACTCTCAAAACTTTACTGAGCCTTCCAAATCCCTTCAATTGTCTCACAACAGAGAAATAATAATAATATCTTAGAGAAACTCAAAATGGAATGACAAGACATCTACAACGAACAATCCCAAAACCGGGGTGTCACAATCCCACGGACTAACTACTGGAATACTAAATACAAGTCTGGAAATAAAAATACTACACTGTCTTGGAAATAATAAGAAAGACAATGAAACGATAAAGGAGAGAAGCCTCGGGATCCACGAACTCTAGTGTATACCTCGAAGCTGTGACGTGGACTGAAGGTAACTCCCTTAGAACGCTCCACGGGGTCCGGTAGCAGGGTCTGCACA
>ML292093.1:0-29268 GCA_005239495.1 Nicotiana undulata
AATTTCCAATCGAAAGATATCAAATTTAACTCAAAAATCCAAAACCGGTCAAAACCCGACCCCTGGGACCGCGTCCTGAAACTCAGAAATTTTTATACCAAAATGTTCTTCGTCCTCTCACGAGTCCGTACATATAAAGAACACCAAAATCGCCCTTGGAGGTCTCATAATCTCAAGCCCTAAAACCCAAATTTTCTACTGATTTTCCATGAATTTTCACTGGTTTATGCTCTATAATCACCCATAATCGAGTTTTAATGACTAGAACACTTACCTCTATGAAGAACAAGAATTTTCCTCTTCAAAATCGCCCCCAAGAGCTCTTTTCCGTACAACAATGGTGTAAAAAGGGGTTTAAGTCGCGGAGAAAATATTTAAATACTGCCCAGTTAATTGTTCTCCGCGATCGCAACTTTTCCCCTTCGATCGCACAGTGCACTCACTTCGACCTCCGCGATCGCAGCCCCAGGCACGCGATCGCACAGTGCTTTTGACCAACGACCCCACGCGCCTATAACAACCCTACGCGATCGCACTCTTCCTCACACAACTGCACTAGGTTACCTGCTCGACCTCTGCGATCGCGGGCACACCTATGCGATCGCAGAGTGTAAATTCTAACCCCTCTCAAAATTCTCTCTGCATTCGCGGCTCTCTTCACGCGATCGCAGAAAGTAAAAATTTGTTGCACTGACACCAGAAAACCAGCAATTGTTCTAAGTCCAAAAATGCCCGTTAGCCACCCGGAATCAATCCTGAGCCCCTCGAGACCCCACCCAAATATACCAACACATACCATAACATCATTCAAACTTAGTCGCACTCTCGAAACACCAAAACTAACATCAAAACCCCAAAATTACATCGGATTCAAGCCTAAGAACTTTGATATTTCTAAAATTCACCAACGATGCCGAAACTATCCAAATCAACTCCGATTGACTTGAAATTTTGCATACACATCCAAAAGGACATTACGAACCTGTTCCAATTGTCGGAATTCCATTCCGACCCCGATAGCCTATTTTCCACTGCCGACCGAAAATCGCTAAAAACTAGCTTTCGCCAATTCAAGCCTAATTCTACACCGTACATCACAAAATTATTCTGAACATACTCCTAAGTTCCAAATCACCTAATGAAGCTATTCGAATCATAAAATCTGCATTCCGAGGTCTTTTACCAATAAGTCAACTCTTAGTTGACTTTTCCCATTTTAAGGCTATTTTTAAAGGCTAATTGTCTGAACTCCCACTATAGCCATTCGATTTCAAGCCTATCAACTCTAATACATCAAATACAGTAACCAATCTATAACAAGTCAATAACAACAATTATAATGCAGGTTTTACGTAACGACGGACTGGGTCGTTACACAGTGCTACCACCACTCAGTCGAGCACATTAGCTCGATCAAATATGGAGATATCCTATTTTATCCATACAATAAGTTCGGAACTCAGTTCCAACACCCGAAATTCTCTGCCAGGCCTGTTTCCAATATATGAACATCGAATTAATCACCTCACGGCGTATTAGAACATGACCGCGTACCTATACTGGATTAGGACCATACACCGCGTAATCCATCGTCTAACCAAAATGACATTCCCCAATCACAATAGCCAAAATTCCACGAATCTGATGCTTCCAATGCACCTCATGACATATATATAGGTCCTGCTATAACGCTTACGATGCCACCACAACGGAGGAGATGTGTAGAAATTCATACCCAACAGTAGAGTTAGCCAATTATTGAATCTCTCCTCTTGACTAGAATCATCACCTCATTATGAACCAAATAATGGTATTTGTTCTTTAATATACTTCCCATAATCTTATCACACTAATCCCTAATCCAATAATCTCGTCTCATCCAGTATGAACCGCTCAGGCAACAAGTCACCCCAGACATGACCAAAAGTCTCATATGATGCCACAACGTGCCAATAGGCCACAACTCAAACGTGATACATAAGGAAAACGAACTATGAAAGGAACTACTCAACTCACGCAATTAATTAGACAATCAAAAAGATTCTACAAACCTCCCTCAGAAAATGGGAAACAAAACACCAGAAAATAGATATAAGGAACCGTGCTCAACCTCACACTATTGCGGCATGCAACCCGATCCAAATAACATACCCGTGGCAGCGTGCCACCCGATCTACACATGAAATTCACATAAGGAGATACGCACCGAGCTAAATTGCTCATTATCACTAAATACTCAATATCGGTCACAAGCACGCTAAGTGCACAATACCATCCTGGGGAGACTGATAGAGCCATACACTACAAAACTCAAGCACAACTGAGGTGCGATATATAAACTAAATCTCAAGAGCTATCCTGCTCACATAACATCATCACCATGCGGAAACTCAACACATAGGAAATTATCAAGCCATTCCACAGCTCACGCAGCACAACATAATATTTCATGAAATGGACGAAGATGGAACAACATCTAATGTTCTAATACCCCTCCATGAGAAGCGCTATACTAAAATGAACACATCTGACTCACGCGAAGACCATAATCATAATTAAATCCATTCACAAACCTCAAGCCGATTCTGCTCGCACCGAACAAGGCTAAATAGCCTTACCTGGGTCCATAATAACCCATTTTTCTCATAACGCGCAAGAACAACCATCATAGCCGAGGAAAACCCCCACATTCCGCAACCAAATGAACCGAGCGCCCTCCAGGCATAAATTCTCAAATAGGTAATATTACCACCTCCTTCATACTTTGGTTAAACCTTCAATCAATCATGTGAATACATGTCACACTTATACAATCTTCCCGTGGTCACGCTCCCACGACCTTCCACACAAGGTAACAACTTTTCACATCCACACCACCGACCACACTAACGTTGTAAAGCAAATCGAGAATCCATGACCAGGGTGCAAAGCCTCTTTCACAAAACATCGATCTCAGGTGACGTTGAAGACAACACCAGCTTACTCTAAACATTCAAATCCCTTTTCTTGCTCATCTGAGCTCATGACATACTTTCCAACACCGAACTGCAACCCTGATCCTCACTTTCAAATTTCATACCGCTCACTGCACCTAACATGCCAATATGCGATAGTACAAGAATTTCATCATAACTCCTGAACCACTAATGGGGTGAACACGTCATCACAAAGAAACTTTTTACTTAACCCAATTCAAGAGAACCATAACAACACACGAGTGAATTCTCATAATCACAAAACATGCAAATCCTCAAGTAATAGACTATACCACTATAATCCTTCCGGGATCCGCCTACCCATGACAGGCCATAATACTTGAATGCTTCCAATAAAATCTATTACAGCGATCGACAAGCCTCGCACATACCGTCACAAATCACATGCATAACTTAATCACGCTGAAGGAACTGATCACTGTCGTACATGTGCCATTTCAACCATGGCTAACCAATCCATCTTCTTCTAATTTATCCTTAACTTGACTTAGAAACAACAATAGCTTCATCCAAAACATTGTGAACCCAAATCCACACCACTCTTGAGTGACCTTATATCACGAGACCATGCTGTCTCATATCCCGTGGGTCATCTCATACCCTCCAATGTTGCATCGCAAGCCGAAGATAACATGGAACCCTTCGAGCCTCCTATCACGATCTGCTGCAAAAGCTAAATTCTTAACCATGTTGCGGGCTTGAAACCCTTAAACATTGCATTCTTAACCTTTTGAATTCATTGGAACCATTGTTGACAGTCGCCCACTCTGGCTTGGTCCCGAATATAATCAACTTCACGGCTTCGCTGGCACCTGAACACCCATCTTGAATAAGCACCCGACTGAATCACTTCCTTTGCAGTTTACCTCTGTACTAAGCATAAATCCTAAAGCTTCCCAAAGCCTAAACCTGATTCAATAAGGCCAACCTTTGCACACATTTATCAAATCCTATGCTCAATTACAACTTATTCCCTCTTCCCTTGGCTACATTAACCCACCATTATGCCGACAACCAGAATTTCACCAGTAGATAACCATGCAACCCAATCATAGACAGTGAATATCTCCCACTTAGCCTGAAGCCATTATTATGCAACTCTGGAACCCACCAGGAATCTTCCTTCATTGTTGACATCATCCTGCATAACCAACTCGCCAATTCCTTGAAATCCTTCCGCTAGCATTTCACAAACACTCTGAGTCATTAACCACATTCTCACATTCGACCTCCTACCGAATAGTCAGTAAAATCCCTCACAGAAACTTTGCCAACCACGCAACCACTGACATGCTCACAAGAGATGACCCACCTGCGAAAATTACCAATTGACATATTCCAACAACGCTGCACCGCACAATCTATGTGACATCAACAACTCGTCCAAAGCCCGTTCTCATTTACCAACTTTACCAGTCCGTCCGCTCCTTATGGATACCTACTAAATGTGCAAAAATATATTCTACTTCACAGCTATATTGCATCATTCTTCAATTCAAACATCCCCCTTTTCCTGTTGCATCCAACCTCCCGCCGTAATAACCAATATTTTAATTTGAGCCCGTGGACCCAATCACCGTCCACTCAAATTCTCAAATCACTCCAACTTCTCCTCAAGATGTGCATCCATCTTACCACAGGTATTATGTTACGATGCCACTCTCCCACTTTGGTCGAACTCACCCCCTTCATGCAACTTCTCGACTTCCGGTTCTTACACCCGGCCTCCTAGGAATTGAACCACTGCCTAGCACTTATCATATATCTTCCTTCATCATATGTCGCCCAGTGGTTGCCTCCATTCAATATCATCCTCTGTAGCACTTAAACCAGCAGATCACCACAACTTTAAACCCTCCCGAAGATCATCTTTCTCGAGTCGCCTACATTATAAATACCTATTCAATCCTGAACCACCGCACACCACGATCTCTGACAGCCGCTTCTTCAATACTACTTCACAGTACTCTGACCCAATGCAACCGAAGAAGCTATAGCACCGGCGAACTTAACACATTCTATTCGATCAAAGACGACGATATCACGTCACAGATGAAGATTCCACCTCACTTGAAAACACCCAGTCTCATTACCCTATCATCCCGAACCTGACCATTTATAATCCAATTGTCTTTCCTCCGCCGGAGATAAAATACTGAAATCTCGAAATCACGCTCTGAGTAAAAATCCTATCAAGTCATTCACTACCCCGGCATATGGGCAAGCATCCCACCATCACATAAATACCGTGCGATAACCAATCATAAGCATCATAACAACATGAGCATAGCCTCAAAGCTCTCTTAAATACAATTACTAAGTTGAAACAACGTAATATCCTTCCGTAGGGCAACGATAGTAGCCCCAACCAACCATGCCTGGTAAAACATCACGCACCATGCCGGCAGCACCATAATAATTCCTCAAATCCCCGATTCATTACAAGCGCTTCGCGTCGTGTAAGGTTGAATAGGAAGGAAACATAGGCATAAGCCTCAAAGGAATCAAATCTCACGATGAGGAATCAAGAAGGGAAGTACTCCTAACAGCCCTGTAGCCTCTCGAAGATAAGTACAGACGTCTCCGTACCGATCCGCAAGACTCTACTAACTTGCTCATGACTCGTGAAACCTAAGGGAACCTAGTGCTTTGATACCACGTTGTCACAACCCAAAATCAATTCAGGTCGTGATAGCGCCGGACACCACTGTTAGGCAAGCCAATCATTAAATAGTTAATTTAAATTCCTATTTTAGTATTTTGAAATTGTTACTTTTCATTTCATTACATAATAATCAATAAAAACCCGCTGAGTAAATAACAATCCATTTAATAAATACATCCCAAAATCATCCCAGAACCCGGTGTCACAAGTGCATGAGAAATTTCTAGGAAACAATGTAATACTATCACTGTCCGGAATACAAGTTGGAGAGAAAAGAAAATACAATACTCTGAAGGAGACCTGCTGGCTGCGGATCGTCTCGAGAGGTGCAACTCACCTAGGTCCCCATATCATCCTTGCAACGGCGTCAAGCGGGGCCACTAGATGTATATGTACCTGTGCAATAAAATGCACAGCAAGTGTAGTATGAGTAAGAAAACAACGTGTACCCAGTAAGTATCCCGCCTAACCTTGAAGAGGTAGTGACGAGAAGTCGACTTTGACACTTACTAGAGGTCAAATTTATATAATCAAGTGTGATGTCGAACATGGATATTAAAAATCAAATAACAAATAACAACAGGAAAGGACAACTTTTTCCATAAATTTATAAATCCCAGTTTCCGTCATTTCAATTAGCAATTTACATCTTAAGGCAATTCAACAGTTCAAATCACAGATGGTATTTAGCAAACATCACGCGCAAAAAATGTCGAGGGTCGAACGGCCCGAACCAATAATAAATAAATGTGCATTGTCGAAGGGTCGAACGGATCGAACCATAGATGCATCTATTAACCTGCCATGGCGTACGACCCTCTCCCATGAGAGTAGTGGAAGAAATCACCCCGCTTGCGGAATATAAATTGCGAAGCGGTTACACATACTTTCAAACAGTCAACCCTGACTACATCAAGAAAACAATTACCCAAGAAATGACAATATATCTTTTAATGGTCGAGGAGATGGTGTTTAATCTTTTTAGAAATTCATTTACCAAGTTCGATAGGGTTTAAGCATTTACATTTATCAGTAAAATTACAAGTATGACAAGTAAAGCATGCTTTTGGGTCGTAGACTACCCGGACATAGGCATATAAGTAGCTACGCACGGACTCCCATCACCTCGTGCATACGTAGCCCCTACAAATAGTAGCACATATTTAATTATTTCACCTATGGGGACAATTCCCTCTTACAAGGTTAGAAAGAAGACTTACCTCGCTCCGAAGATTCATAACCAGCCTCCAAGCCCTTCCGACGACTCAAATTGATGCACAACTCCCCAAAACTATCAAAATAACGGGCAAACCAATAAAAATATACTCTAATGCTTATAACAACTCAATTTATATAAATTCCCCACTCCGCTCGAAAAGTTGACTAAATTGCCCTCGGGCCCACGTGCCCGGTTTCTTAAATTTTTTGGAGATAAAGTTTACCCATAACCTCACGAACTCGAATATATGATTCTCTCTCAATTTCATGCCCAAATCCATGGTAACAATCCAAAAATGCAACTTCTAGGTCTTCCCATCAAATCCTCAAATTTCTACAAATTTTCTTCTCTAATCCGTGTACAATTCAAGTATTTAACTCAAGGTGGGAAGAAATCACATACCTTATGGAAGATGCTGAAAATACTACTCCAATATCGCTCCAAAATCGCCTCCCATTGAAGAAATGAGGTGCAAATGAGCCAAGACCTCTGTTTTAAAATACACACTGCCCAGACCCGACCTCAGCACCTGCGGCCTCCGGCCTCACACCTGCACGCCCGCAGGTGCGCCCAAGCACCCGCACCTGCGGCTTCCTCCTTCCCCATCCTGCTCCGCACCTGCGCTTCCTTTTCCGCATCTGCGCCTTTTCAGGTGCGGAAATAACCTCGCACCTGCGCCCCCAGCCATGCCAGCCAAATTCCGCATCTGTGACGCCAAAGCCGCACCTGCAACCCTTATTGCACAGGTGCGGTCGCACCAGACACCAGATGCTTCAGCACTTCCTCAACTCCAAATTCGATCCGTTAATCACCCGCAATCCACCCGAGACCCCCGGAACCCCGTCCAATCACACCAACCTATTCCAAAACATAATGCGGACCTTCTCGAGGCCTCAAATAACATCAAAACAATAGATCGCATCACAATTCAATCTTTATGAACTTCGAAATTTCTAACTTCTATATTTGATGCCGAAACCTATCAAATCACGTCCGATCGACCCCAAATTTTGCACACAAGTCTTATTCAAAATTATGGACCTGCTCCAACTTTCGGAATTGGAATCCGACCCTGATATCAAAATTTCCACTTCCGGTCCAACTTCTCAAAAACCTTCAAATTTCTAGCTTTAGCCAAATGACTCCAAAATGAACTACGGACCCCTGAATTTACTTCCGATCGTGCTCCCAACACCAGAATCACCATACGGAGCTATTTCCATACTCGAAATCCCAAACGGACATCAAGAACACTGAAATGCACTTCAACCCAGACTTATGAAATTTCTTCTAAAATGCTAACTTCCACAATATGCGCTAAAAGGCTCCCGGGTCATCTAAAACCCGATCCGAACATATGCCCAGGTCCTAAATGATCATACGAATATGCTGGAACCTTCAAATCCTGATTCTGTTATCGTTTACTCAAAAATCCAATCTTAGTCAATTCTTCCAATTTAAGGCTTTCGAAATGTGAATTTTCTTTCCAAATTGACTCCGAACTTCCCCAAATTCAATTATGACCATGCTTATGAGTCATAATACCTGAAATGAAGCTGCTCACAGCCTCAAAATTCCAAACGACGAGCTAGAGATCAAAGCGATCATTCGGGTCATTACACCTATAGTCGCTTGCCAAGTTATTTGTATATTCTGGAGAAGACTTATCCAGGGTCGGTAGTGAAATTACAGAAGACTAAATATGACTCTTTTTTGTACGCATTTGTTGCACTTAGTACGTCCATCAAGGGTTGGGAGTATTGTAGGCCAGTTGTAGTAGTTGATGGCACCTTCTTGAAGTCGACATCTAAGAGAATTATGCTAACAGCTAAGCACAATGTATGCAACAAGTATTGTAGATTAATTGTAGAAATATTGTTACAAAGTTGTTTTTCAATGTGTATTTTTTATACTCTCAAGTTTTGTTAAAGAAATTGAATTTCTTTTTGTTACATGTGTGATAGGTAGCATAATACCACTGCATACATTGTTGTTGATTCAGAAAATGACGCATCATGGACGTAGTTTTTTGTAGGTGAGGGATTCCACGGATCACATCCATACTATGATAGATGGTGTGAAGCGCTTCACTGTTTTCCTTCAAAACAAGAGATGTAGTTGTGGACAATTCCAGCTTGATGAACTTCCTTATGCACTTGTTTTGGCGGCTTTGAAGCACATGAACGAGTCTTATGAAAACTATTGTTCTCCTTATTACACAAAGGAGAGCCTTTTTCAGACTTATGAAATACCAGTATACCCGCTGGCTGACGAAGGCAAATGGAATGTGCCACAACATATAGCTGAAGAAGTTGTAATTCCACCTATTAGGAAAAGACAGTCAGGGAGACCTCAAAAATAAAGATAAAAATCATATGATGAAGTAAATGCAAGAAGTACAAGGTTTCTTGTGGAAACTACGAACTAGAAAGGCATAACAAATATCTTGTAAGAATGCTCCCAAAAGGAAATAAAAATTGATACAGTCACAACTTTTTATTTTCCGGAGTACTATTGAAGATAATTTGTAGTTTAAGATATGAAGTTGTACTTGTTCTGTTCTGGAGAATTATAGTTGAAGTGTAATTATGTTGCTAATTTGAATAAAGACTGTCTCCTATAATGAAATGTTTTCAACTCTTAATGCAATTGGTTTGTAGTTATTTTGTTTAATTACTGAGTTTATTTATACTTTTCAGCCTTTCCTAACAACACTACTTAAACTTGAATGGATTTTGTATTTTTGTATATTAGTTGTAGACATAATGTAGTTTAACTTTAAATAAATTATATGCTATCAATATCGAGATCAAGTACTAACAACTTTCAACCAAAAAATCACAAATTTATTCTATTCGAAATAGTAGAATTCTGAACAAAATAACAAAATAATAGGTAAAACAATTGTAGCACAAATCCGCTACAAATAAATTGCATCTAACTTGTTCTTAGTTAACAATTTGTCTACAACTTTACTACAAACCAGCTACAACTAAATAATTTAACTACAATTTTTCTACAGAAAAGGCAACTAATTCTTCATTTTCTGGACTTCTTTTATCTTGTTCACAACTGGTGCACCTTTTCTTCTTGCTAATCTACTTGTCACCTCACTTTAACTAATTTCACCAAGCTCTTGCTTTTTCGTAGCATAATCCCAAAGTAGCTCTCCATAGCATCTACGGTGTTGATCAATATCACAAAGGTCTTCCTTTGAAATCTCTAGTTGTAACGACCCGACCGGTCGTTCCGAGAAGTTTAGCCTGTTTTCCCTATTTATACTTCGTTAGGTTATTTGGGACTTAGGAGTGTGTTCAGAATGTTATTCGAAGGTCCGTGGTGGAATTACGCTTGAATTGGCGATATTCGATTTTTGGCGATTTTCGGTCGGCAATAGAGAATTAGCTATCAGAGTCGGATTGGAATTCCAGAATTTGGTATAGGTATGTAGTGTCGTTTGTGATGTGTGTGAAAACTTTCAGGTCATTTGGGCATGGTTTGGTTGGTTTCGGCATCGTTGGCGAATTTCGGAAGTTTAGAAATCCTTAGGCTTGAATTCGTGGTTAATTCGGTATTTTGATGTTGTTTTGGGTGTTCCGAGGGTTCAACTAAGCTTGGGGTGATGTTATAGGAAGTGTTGGTATATTTGGTTGAGGACCCGAGTGGCTCAAGATGATTTCGGATGGCCATCGGAGAGTTTGAAAGTTAGAAAAATTTGTTGTGTGTTGCTGTTTTGGTGTTCCGCACTTGCGGAAGGGTGATCGCAGGTGAGGTCACCACAGATGAAGTTTGGTCATCGCAGGTGCAGAGGTTGGTTGGTTTGGGATGCATCGCAGATGCGAAAGGTGAGTCGCACCTGCGAGCTCGTAGGTGCGGTGGATTGATCGCAGGTGCGGAAGGGGAGCCTTTAAGTGAAGTCTGCAGGTGCGGACCTTTGGTCGTATGTGTGGGGGATGCAGATGCGGAACCCCTGGGCAGAAAGTATAAATTCTTGCCTTTGCGAATTTTAGCCATTTGTTCATCAATTCTCATACAGGTTGGAGCTTTTGGGAGCAAATTGAAGAGGGATTTTCGTGGAGGTAAGTTTCTATGGTGGTATTTAACTGATTAGACATGGAACTAGTGGAATTTAAGGGTTAAAATTAGGGGATTAGGGCTTGAAATTAGAGACTTTAATTTAAGGATTTGAGGGGCCGTTTGTTGTCAGATTTTGATGAATTTAGTATGCATGGACCCGAGAGAGTGCAAGGATTCTAGCTTTGCAATTTTAATCGGATTCTGAGATGTGGGCCTGGGGGTCGGGTTTGGCCAATTTTGGGATTTTTAATGTAATTTGATTATTTTCGCATGGGCTTTGTTCCTTTAGCGTATATTGATAGTATGAATCTGCTTTTGGATAGATTCGGGGTGATTTGAGGCTGAGTCGAGTGTCAAAGGTATCGCGGAGTAGATTTTCATCCGGCTTGAGGTAAGTAATGATTGTAAATCTTGTCCTGAGGGTATGAAATCCAGGATTTCACATGGTATCACTATTGTTTGGAGTGGCACACATGCTAGATGATGAGTGTGTGGCGTACACCGTTGGAGATTGTGACTTGGTCCGTCCCGTAGCAACTATTAAGTTGCGTATTTGACTATAAATCATATGATATTTTATGTTTTAGAGATTATTATTATGTTTTGGGTTGAATGTCGTGTTTGGGCCTCGTGACAAGTTGTTTGGACCCTTAGGGGATTTTACTGCTATTTCCTCACTATGTTGAGTTAAGATTTACACTCAGTCACGCTATGTTTTAACTGATTTCGAAACTCAGTCTTATTTACTCTATTTGATGCATAAAATGATATTTTGGGCTGAGCACCCTGTTTTACTGATAGTCCGAGTGGTTTGAGAGGTTTATGACTGAGTGAGGCTGAAGGCCTGTGTTGTGAGGATATTATGGGATCGAGTTGTGCGCCTCAGCGTGTTGCACTATTTTATGTTTATGAGAGGCCGAGGCCCTGAGTGATTTGAAGCCATGATATGGCTTGATATATATAGCGATTGGGTTGTAGGTGCCCCTCCGGAGTCTGTACACCCCCAGTGAGCGCAGGTACCTACAGAGTGAGAGTGACGAGTGATTGGGAGGCATGAGTAGCTGTGAGGTTGCCCGAGGGGCTGATTACGTGTGATTGTGAGGTGCTGAGGGACTAAGTCTGAGTGATGATATGACGAGGGGCGGTTCATGATACATGTTTTAGCCTGAGAGGGGATATACGATCTTCATCACTTTTACATTAAACTTCTTGAATTTTATTGAAAAGGTTAGAAAATATATATTCTCAAATGATTTTCTTACTGAAATCGGTTTTTAAGTGTGATGATTTGACATATTTACAGTTTGAAATAAAGGATGTACTTGTCGTGAATTGATGACGTGTTTTTATGTGTTTCTTACTACTCATGCCTTATTTAATTTTATTACTTACTGAGTTAGCGTTTGCACCTTGTGTGCAGATTCAAGTGCTAGGGCTGAGTGAGAGCTGATTTCCTGTCTCAGACATTCACGAGGTAGATGCACGCTTTCCCAGCCCTGCCTTTCTCCTTCTTATTGTTATAGTGATTATTTTTCCCAGACTTGTATTTTCTTTATATGCTCATGACTAGTGATTCCGGGATTTTTGGGTTGTTTAAATGTTTGGTATATCATTGTCTGTTTAAAAAATGCTTAAACAGAATTTTTATGAGATATCGGTTTAGTAATGATTTGAATAAAAGGTTTCTTTATGTTTTAAGTATTGAATTGGTTGTCCTAGTATCGCGATAGGCGCCATCACGCCCGGGGTAGTTTTGGGGTCATGCCAAGTTGGTATCAGAGCCTAGGTTACATAGGACTCACCGGTCATGAGCAGGTTTAGTAGAGTCGTGCAGATCGGTACGGAGACGTCCGTACTTGTCTTCGAGAGGTTGTAGAACCCTTAGGAAAAATCTCACATTTTGAAATTTTGTCGAGAAAATCTGTTGATTCTTGTAACTAAACTTCTGTTGTTTCATTCTCTCACATATGGTGAGGACACGTGATACCGGACAGGGCGATCACCCACCAGTGGGACCTGCGAGAGGTCGAGGATGTGGTAGAGGTAGAGGTGCAGCCCGCGCAGCTGCCGGAGTGGTACCCATAGACCCGCCTGTTATTCTAGATTAGGTCCCAGCCGCATATGTTCCAGCGGGACCGGCTCAAGCACCGACAGTGCCTATTGTTATCCTGGGTCTTCAGGAGACCTTGGCGCAGATTCTGACCGTGTGCACCAGTCTTTCACAGGCGGTCGCTGTTTCCACTACTTCCGCTACTTCTCAGGCCGGGGGAGGCACCCAGACCCCTACCGCTCGTACACCTGAGCAGTTCATTCAGGGACTTCAGACACCGGGGGCACCTCCAGCCCATCCGGTTGCACCTGTTCAGGACTATGTGGTTCCAATTATGGCTGACGATGAGCAACGTAGATTGGAGAGATTTGGTAGACTTTAGCCTCCGACTTTCAGTTGTGCTGAGGGCGAGGATGCTCATGGTTTCTTAGACAAGTGTCAGAGGATTCTTCATACAACAGGGATATTGGAGACCAGTGGGGTCTCGTTTACTACTTTCCAGTTTTGAAGAGCTGCCTTTATTTGGTAGAAGTCTTATGAGAGGCGTAGGCCTGTTGGTGCAGCGCCCCTTACTTGGCAGCAGTTTTCCACTCTCTTCTTAGAGAAGTATGTCCCACAGTCCCGCAGAGAGGAGTTGTGCAGACAGTTTGAGCAGCTATGTCAGGATGATATGGCGGTGATGCAGTATGAGATGAGGTTTTCATAGATGGCCCGTCATGGTATCGAGATGGTCCCTACAGAGAGAGAGAGAGATGATCAGGAGGTTCGTGGATGGCCTCACCTATCAGCTTCGGATTTTTATGACAAGAGAGAGGGTGTCGGGTGCTACTTTTGAGCAGGTTGTTTATATTTCCCGAGATATTGAGTCAGTTCGTCGCCAAGAGCGAGATGAGAGAGAGGCCTCGGGGATCTGGTAGCTTTAGTAGTGTTCCCTCTAGGGGTTAGTTTCAGCATAGCAGAGGCCGCCTATTTAGGCTTGCTCAGCCAGTTCAACCAGCTTATAGTGGTACATCATTGGGGCATGGTCCCCGTAGTTCTCATCTGGGCCGCTCTTCATTTAGTGCCCTTCCAACCTAGAGTTCATCTCGCACACCATCGGTTCAGGGTTCATCTATGCCTGGCTTTTCTAGTGGTTATCCTGGTGCTAGGGGTTCCCTTCAGTCCCTGTCTCCAGCACCAGGGAGTTGTTTCGAGTGTGGAGAGTTTGGGCATGTGTGGAGGCAGTGTCCTCGTCGTCATGGTGGTCTGTCTCAGCAGAGGGGTCAGCCCTCGACTTCAGCTCCAGTTACTTCACCACCCGCCCAGCCAACTAGGGGTGGGGGTCAGACATCCAGAGGCCCCCCTAGAGGGGGAGGTCGATCAAGTGGAGGACAAGCCCGTTTTTATGCACTTCCAGTCATGCCAGATACTATGGCCTTAGATGCAATGATTACAGGTATTATTTCCGTTTGTCACCAAGATGCTTCGGTCTTATTTGATCCTGATTCCACGTATTCCTATGTTTCATCATATTTTGCCCATTTCTGGATATGCCCCGTGAGTCCTTAGTTACATTTGTCCATGTGTCGACTTCGGTGGGCGATACTATTGTTGTGGACCGTGTGTATCGGTTAAGTGTGATATCTATTGGAGGTCTGGAGACCTGAGTGGATCTGTTATTGCTTAGCATGGTGGACTTTGATGTGATATTGAGCATGGATTGGCTATCTCCGTGTCATGTTGTTCTAGATTGTCATGCTAAGACCGTGACCTTAGCGATGTCGGGATTTCCGAGGGTTGAGTGGAGAGGTTCTATTGATTATGTGCCTAGTAGGGTGATTTCATACCTGAAGGTTCAGTGTATAGTGGAGAAACGATGTTTGTCTTATTTGGCTTTTGTGAGGGAAGTCAGTGATGAGACTCTCGCTATTGATTCTATTCCTGTGGTCCGTGATATTTTGGATGTGTTCCCTGCAGACCTGCCGGGCATGCCGCCTGACAGGGATATTGATTTTGGTACTGATTTGGTGCCATACACTCAACCTATATCTATTCCACCATATCGTATGGCACCGATGGAGTTGAAGGAATTGAAAGAGCACCTTCAGGAACTCCTAGACAAGGGGTTCATTCGGCCTAGTGTGTCACCTTGGGGTGCACCAGTGTTATTTGTGAAGAAGAAGGATGGTTCCATGTGAATATGTATTGACTACAAGCAGTTGAACAAGGTTAAAGTCAAGAATAAGTATCCTTTATCTCGTATTGATGATTTGTTTTACCAGCTTCAGGGATCCAGGGTGTTCTCTAAGATTGATTTGAGATCCGGGTATCATCAACTGAAGATTCGAGATTCAGATATTCCCAAGATGGCTTTCAGTACTTGTTATGGACATTATGAGTTTTTGGTGATGTCTTTTGGGCTGACCAATGCCCCAACAGTGTTCATGCATTTGACGAACAATGTATTTTAGCCATACTTGGATTCCTTCGTTATCGTGTTTATTGATGACATCCTGGTGTACCCTCGTAGCCAGGAGGAGCATGCTTAGCATTTGAGAGTTGTATTGCAGAGATTGAGGGAGGAGAATCTTTATGCAAAATTCTCTAAGTGTGAGTTTTGGCTTGGCTCAGTAGCTTTCTTGGGGCACGTAGTGTCCAGTGAGGGTATTCAGGTAGATCCGAAAAGATAGAGGCAGGTAGTGTTGGCCAAGATCGTCCTCAGCTACAGAGACTAGGAGCTTCCTTGGTTTGGCGGGCTATTACCGTCGCTTTGTGGAGGGGGTTTTCTTCAATTGCTTCGCCCTTGACCAAATTGACCCAGAAGGGTGCTCCATTCACATGGTCGGACGAGTGTGAGGAAAGCTTTCAGAAGCTCAAGGCGGCTTTGACCACAACTCCAGTGTTGGTATTTCCATCAGCTTCAGGTTCTTATACCGTATATTGTGATGCCTCGATGGTAGGCATTGGTTGTGTATTGATGCAGGAGGGTAGGGTGATTGCCTACACCTCGCGCCAATTGAAGACTCATGAGAAGAATTATTCGGTGCATGACCTTGAGTTAGCAGCCATTGTTCACGCCTTGAAGATTTGGTGTCATTATTTATATGGGGTTCATTGTGAGGTTTTTACTGATCACCGTAGGCTTCAGCATCTCAAGGGCTATGATATCGCTATTTTATACCATCCGGGGAAGGCCAATGTAGTAGCCGATGCCTTGAGTCGCAGAGCAGAGAGTTTGGGGAGTCTAGCATACCTTCCAGCAGCAGAGAAACCTTTAGCACTTGACGTTCAACCCTTAGCGTGGCCAGTTTGTGAGGTTGGATCTATCGGAGCCCCGTCGGGTATTGGCTTGCGTAGCCTCCAGGTCTTCTCTTTATGACCGTATCAGAGCGCGCCAGTGTGATGACCCACACTTTCTCGTTCTTTAGGACAGGGTTCGACGAGGTGATGCCAGGGACGTAGCGATTGGTGATGATGGTGTAATGAGGATGCAGGGTCGGATATGTGTGCCTAATGTGGATGGGATTCGGGAGTTGATTCTTGAGGAGGCCCACAACTCGCGGTATTCCATCCATTCGGGTGCCGCGAAGATGTATCAGGATCTGAGACATCATTATTGGTGGAGGCGGATGTAAAAGGATATTGTGGGGTTTGTAGCTCGGTGCCTCAACTGTCAGTAGGTCAAGTATGAGCACGAGAGACCAGGTGGATTGCATCAGAGATTGGACATTCCGAAATGGAAGTGGGAGCGGATCACCATGGACTTTGTAGTTGGACTCCCACGGACTTCGAGGAGGTTTGATGCTATATGGGTTATTGTGGATCGGCTGACCAAGTCCGTGTACTTCATTCCTGTTGGTACTACTTATTCTTCAGAGCGGTTAGCTGAGATTTATATCCGGGAGATTGTTCGGTTGCATGGTGTTCCGGTTTCCATCATTTTTGATAGGGGTACTTAGTTCACATCGCAGTTTTGGAGAGTCGTGCAGAGAGAGTTGGGTACTCAGGTTGAGTTGAGCACAACTTTTCATCCCCAAATGGATGGGCAGTCCGAGCGCACTATTTAGATATTGGAGGACATGTTGCGCGCTTATGTAATTAATTTTGGGGGTTCATAGGACCAGCATCTGCCACTCGCGTAGTTTGCATATAATAATAGTTATCAATCGAGTATTCAGATGGACCCGTATGAGGCTTTGTATGGGAGGAGGTGTAGATCTCTGGTAGGTTGGTTTGAGCCGGGTGAGGCTAGGCTCTTGGGTACATATTTGGTACAGGATGCGTTAGATAAGGTGAAGTTGATTCAGGAGCGGCTTCGCACAGCGCAGTTGGGGAGAAGGTTCTGCTAAAGGTGTCACCCATGAAGGGTGTTATGCGGTTCGGGAAGAGGGGCAAGTTGAGTCCCCGGTTCATTGGGCCTTTTGAGGTGCTTCAGAGGGTTGGAGAGGTGGATTATAGACTTGCTTTGCCACCCAACTTATCGGGTATTCATCCAGCATTTCACGTTTCCATGCTTAGGAAGTATGTTGGTGAACCGTTTCATGTTTGGACTTCAGAACAGTTCAACTAGAGGGTGACATGTGTTATGAGGTGGAGCCAGTAGCTATTTTGGGTTGTCAGGTCAGAAGTTTGAGGTCTAAGGATATAGCTTCAGTTAAGGTGCAGTGGAGAGGGCAACCGGTGGAGGCGGCCACCTAGGAGACCGAGCGGGAGATGCAGAGAAGATATCCTCACTTATTCGAGACCCCAGGTATATTTCTAGACTCGTTCGAGGACGAACGTTTGTTTAATAGGGCGAGAATGTAATGACCCGACCGGTCATTCCGAGAAGTTTAGCCCTATTTCCCCTATTTCTACTTTATTATGTTTTGTTTAGCTCATTTATGTTGTGTTGGGTCAGTTGGATCGGGTTCAGGGTGATCGTGGAGAGAAAAGAGACACTTAGTCTCTTGAGTTGGTTAAATAGTTGGAAAAGTCAACCGGAAGTTGACTTATGGGTATATGGTCTCGGAATGTGGTTTTTCTGATTCGGATAGCTTTGTTAGGTGATTTGGGACTTAGGAGTGTGTTCAAAATGTTATTCGGAGGTCCGTGGTAGAATTAGGCTTGAATTGGTGAAATTGGATTTTTGACGATTTTCGGTCGGCAGTGAAAAATTAGCTATCAGGGTCGGAATGGAATTCTGGAAATTGGAATAGGTTCGTAGTGTCGTTTTTTATGTGTGTGCAAAATTTCAGGTCATTTGGGCGTGGTTTGGTTGGTTTCGGCATCGTTGGTGAATTGCGGAAGTTTAGAAATCCTTAGGCTTAAATTCGTGGTTTTGATATTGTTTTGGGTTTTTCGAGGGTTCAAATAAGTTCGGGTGACGTTATAGGAAGTGTTGGTATATTTGATTGAGGCCCCTAGGGGCTCAAGATGATTTCGGATGGTTCAGAGAGTTTGAAAGTTGGAAAAATCTGTCGTGTGTTGTTGTTCTGGTGTTCCGCACCTGCGGAAGGGTGATCGCAGGTGTGGTCACCGTAGATGCAGTTTGGTCATTGCAGGTGCGGAGGTTGGTTGGATGGGGATGCATCACAGATGCGGAAGGTAAGTCGCACCTACGAGCCCGCATGTGCAGTGGATTGATCGCAGGTGCAAAAGGGGAGCCTTTAAGTGAAGTCCGTAGCTGCGTACCTTTGGTCGCATGCGCGGGAGGCGCAGATGCGGAACCCCTGGGCAAAAAGTATAAATACTTCCCTTCGCGAATTTTAGCCATTTGTTTATCAATTCTCATATGGGTTGGAGATTTTGGGAGCAAATTGAAGAGGGATTTTCATGAATGTAAGTTTCTTGGACCTAAAACTCGATTCTATGGTGGTATTTAACTGATTAGACATGAAATTAGTGGAATTTAAGGGTTAAAATTTGGGGATTAGAGCCTAAAATTGGAGACTTTAATTTAAGGATTTGAGGGGCCGTTTGTTGTCTGATTTTGATGAATTTGGTATGCATGGACTCGTGAGAGTTTACGGATTCTAGTTTTGCGATTTTCATCAGATTCCGAGACGTGGGCCCGGGGGTCGGGTTTGGCCAATTTCGGGATTTTTGATGTAATTTTATTATTTTCGCGTGGGATTTGTTCCTTTAGCGTATATTGATAGTATGAATCTGATTTTGGATAGATTCAGGGCGATTTGAGGTCGAGTCGAGTGGCAAAGGCATCGCGGAGTAGATTTCCATCCGGCTTGAGGTAAGTAATGATTGTAAATCTTGTCCTGAGGGTATGAACCCCCGGATTTCACATGGTATCACTATTTTTGGAGTGGCGCACATGCTAGATGACGAGTGTGTGGCGTACACCGTTGGAGATTGTGACTTGGTCCCTCCCGTAACAACTATTAAGTTGCGTATTTGACTATAAATCATATGATATTTTATATTTTAGAGATTATTACTATATTTTGGGTTGAATGACATATTTGGGCCTCGTGCCAAGTTGTTTGGACCCGTAGCGGCTTTTACTGCTATTTTCTCATTGTGTTGATTTAAGATTTACACTCAGTCACAGTATGTTTAACTGATTTTGAAACTCAGTCTTATTTACTCTATTTGATGCATAAAATGATATTTTGGACTGAGCACCCTGTTTTACTGATAGCCCGAGTGGCTTGAAAGGTTTATGACTGCGTGAGGCCGAGAGCCTGTGTTGTGATGATATTATGGGATCGGGCTGCGCGCCGCAGCATGTTGCACTATTTTATGTTATGAGAGACCGAAGGCATGAGTGATTTGATGCCATGATTTGACTTGATATATATAGAGCTTGGGTTGTAGGAGCCCCTCCGAAGTCTGTACACCCCCAGTGAGCGCAGGTACCTACAGAGTGAGAGTGTCGAGCGTCAAGTGATTGGGAGGCATGAGTGGCTGTGAGGTTGCCCGATGGGCTGATTACGAGTGATTGTGAGCTATGCTGAGAGACTAAGTCTGAGTGATGCTATGCCCGAAGGGCGGTTCATGATACTTGTTTTAGCCCGAGAGGGTATATACGATTTTCATCACTTTTACATTAAACTTCTTGAATTTTATTGAAAAGGTTAGAAAATATAATCTCAAATGATTTTTACTGAAATCAGTTTTTAAGTGTGATGATTTGACATATTTACGGTTGGAAAGAAAGGATGTACTTGTCATTAATTGATGACGTTTTTTATGTGTTTCTTACTGCTCAAACCTTATTTACTTTTATTACTTATTGAGTTGGCGTACTCACATTACTCCCTGCACCTTGTGTGCAGATTCATGTGCTAGGGCTGAGTGAGAGCTGATTTCCTGTCTCAGAGATTCACGGAGATTCGCGAGGTAGTTGCACGCGTCTGCAACCCTGCCTTTCTCCTTCTTACTGTTATAGTGTTTATTTTTCCCAGACTTGTATTTTCTTCAGATGCTCATGACTAGTGACTCTGGGATTTTTGGGCTGTGTTTAAATGGTTGGTATATCATTGTCTGTTTTAAAAATGCTTAAATAGAATTTTTATGAGATATCGGTTTAGTAATGATTTGAATAAAAGGTTTCTTTATGTTTTCAAGTATTGAATTGGCTGGCCTAGTATCGCGATAGGATCCATCACGGTCGGGGTAGTTTTGGAGTCGTGACACTAGATCTCAAATGCATACATATTCTGCAATTTCCGCCACGTATACACCACAGTCATGCAAACAAAATTAGGAAAAAAGATTTAGCATTCAGTGTAAAATAAAATGTGTTAAATAGATAGAAGGAAAATTAATTTTTTCACACAGTGATTCCTCTTTTTGCTGGGGTATCTCATCGACCAACCACTGAATGTCAAGAGGGTCAGTAACACCTTTTTCAATGTACGTCTTTGTGTTCTTATAGTTTATGTCTTGAGGCTTGCCATAGAAGTCGTTGCATGACAAGTAGAGGGGGGTCATAACAACAAACGTGTTGACAACAGATTCAACAAGGTTGTGACTTCATGAAGAGGCCATAGAATCCTATCGATAATGTCAAACACATCCAACAACCAATGAAATTTCTCCACCACGGCTTGAGCTGGTTATCTTTTAAAGTATAAGGCTCCTTCCTCCTGTTTAAACACATAGAAATTACAATTAATATATAGTTTCAATTGGAAATCCAAAAATTGAATGCACTCGATAATATGAAAAAATTGTATTATCTAACCTTTTTGAAACCGTATCGGTACCAAAGTATAACCACTTATTGAATTCTTCCAACAAGTCAGGATCAACATCATCGTCAATAACCCAGTAAATGGATGCTTGATGTGAAAAATTTGAGGTCCAACAGAAGTCTTCCTCCAGAACTGTAAAAAGGGAGAATGGGGGATCTGGCATTCTTTTTAGACTGCCTTGTTCTTTCTTGATGCATAAGGGTTGTTTCATCTTCATTAAGCTCGTCGAACTTAACAATTTGGGAGAAGTTTTCTGGCAGCTCAAAATCATCAAGTGTTACTTCCCTTTTTCAGACTTGGAGTCATTGTCTGAATCATCTACATTAATGTAGTCGGTGGGTTCACCTTCAAATTTAAAATAAAAGAACAACATTGTATGTTGCATTAGTTCTTTTTGGAAAATTGAAACTTGTATAAAACCTAATTTTTTTTCCTACAATTGTATTGTAACATATAATACCACTGAAGTCTTCACAACAATCGTCTCCTTGTTGTATAACATTTTCATGTTGAATGGGAGATTGCATTTTTGTAATCTCCTTCTCCCCATTTAAATGATCTCCTGGAATGCCAACTTTAGCATCCTGTTTTGGAGAGTCCACATGCATAGTTTCCTTCTCTGTTACAATAAATGTGTACAACTTAATAAAATTATAGATAATTTATAGTAAATATAAGCAATATTGTAGATAAATTGTAGTTTAATTGTAGTAAATTTGTTAAAAAGTTGTCTTGTAGTTGATATGCAATATGTATTGCAAAATATGGTGATAAAATATACTAAATGATACCTGCAGTTTCTTCATCCAATGCCCGTTGAAATTTGGAAGATAAGTCAAAACCTATAGGAACATTCTTCTCAATTTGAATGTCATTCATGTCTCCTGTATCTAAGAAAATCATCGAAAATATAATGTAAATTATTTGTTGGTAATTTAGGCTATATGTAGATATATTGCAGATATAATGTAGATATAATGTTAATATAATGTAGACACCTGTTTTACTGTTGCTGGCCAATACTGGTTTAGCACTACTGTCGGATTGTGTTGATTGTTCTTTTCTTTGTAATGCTCATCATTTTTCGTAGAACTGCAGTAAACTGCAAGCATAATTTGTTAGGCTATATACTTTATGAATGATAATAGAAACTTAGTACATAATTTTGTCCAAAATGAATATATTTCGAAAGAAACCTTAGCATCAATGTTATCCTTTTGACTATTTATTGCCTGTAAAACAGACTTGGTGGAATCATTGAGTAGCAGTCGAATGCTACCTAGTTCTTCAAAAACAAAGAACAAAAAATAGTTTTTAATGTATCTTTTATTATATATATATATAGGCATACCTCTTTCTTGAAGGTTGAAAGGCCTGAACCCGCCTACATATTAAAATAGAAAGAGTTAACGAAATAATTTGCATAACATAAAGTAAAGAAACCATCTAGGATTATGTTTCTTGTTATCTATTATCATTGCCTTCTTATGTCCGGATGGAGATGTCAGATGCGACCTTTATTTCAGCTTTTTCAAGGATGTATTCAACTTTATCTGAAAAATTCATTCTTGAAAGCTCTTCTGGGGCTTCAAGTATGTTGGTGAACTAAGTGGAAAAAAATGTGAGGGGCCTAGTCATAATATGTATAAAATGTGTAGATAATTTGTATTAAATTGTCTGCCCAAAAGTGAAAAACACTTACCTTGATCCATGATGATTTGATATCTTCCAATACATATAACAATATCTTGTCCTTACTAGTTGTCCAGTTAAGTATGCAGGGGATCGAATTACCAACCCTTGTAGCTATATCCGTGTTGACTGTAGAGCAACACTCATACAATCATATTTGCATAGCGGGTTCAAAACCTCGAATGACATAAAAATGCACAGAAAGGTTGAGCTTGTACCTAACAGCATGCTCTCGAAACTAGATTCACTCGTTCTTGTCTCCAGCGATTAACCTATTCCAGAGCAGTCTGGTGATTAGCCTATCCCGCACTACTCGAAGCCTTCGTAAACTCATTGTCAGTTTCTATCGTAGTGGAGGTAGCTTCAACTCAATCACTTGGACAGAGGGATTTGACCTACCAACTGCAGGCTCGAGCCAATTCCTACTCCTTCGGAGTCTTCTGTGGAGCTTTCTTCTCTGATGCAATTCCGAGTGGAAGTCGCGCTAGCCTAGCAACATTTTTCAGCAGCAAGCTACGGTCTAACGACCCCTTAACCTAGGTTGGGGCGAAAACTCAAAAATCCAAAACGTTCCGATCTTGGTTGGCCTTTCACCCCTAGCCACAAGTCATCCCCGTATTTTGCCACATACGTGGGTTCGGTCCTCCAAGTCCTGTTAGAGCTCTCTTCAACCTGCTCATGGCTAGATCGATCGGTTTCGGGTCAAATAGGAAGAACTAGAAGATTCCACCTCTGGAAAGCGCCTACACCTAATGGCTTAAGTGTGTATAAGATTCTATACCCCATGCGTAGTTCGCATACTGCCCTGAGTCCACCAAGTTGAACCTAAAATGGTCTATCAAACCTAAATTATCTTTGTCTGAAGGACAGAGGAAGAATTCTATCAGATAGAGAATACACAGCTTGACTGCATCTTCATCATTCACCCAACTACGGCTGGTTACAATTTGTTTCAAGTATGACTTCTTAACTTTTTTCTTATTCGGAAAATAGCTCCTCATTATTTTACTGTCATACTTAGTTGTGTAACCGAAGTCCGTCACTTCTGTATAACATCTAAGGTCAGTGATCAAGTCCAACTATCTCAATCCAAAGTTCAGCCTCTCATCCTTTATCTCTACTGTAAAAAATTTAGAATCAGATGAGTTCAATTCATACTTCAGGAGAAGGTGAATTGCCTGATTTTGGATACATATTTTGGACAGGGAAAGAAAATGTCCAAAACATGTCTTCTTAAACATCTTTAACCTATTTTCAGACAGTAAATTCTTGATTTGGCCGGGAACAACAGGGTCGGATAATGTCTGAAACCTAGTGATGCCATAATCAACATCATGTGGTGCAAAAATATTCGATTCTGCACCAAAAGAAACAACAAGTTAATAAAACTTGTTTCAAAACCAGAAAATAAAATAACTGCATTTCTACTATATTTTAGCTACAATCAGAAAGGCATTAATATGTTGCATACAAGTAAGTTACAACATAGTAAACATATATAACAACTGACTACATTGAAGCTACAAATGCACTGATTAAATTATGTTTAGAGTAAGAAATTAGAAAGTAACAACTTGATATAATATATACAATTTCTCTACAGAAAACGAAACTAACATCAACAAAATAGAGCAAATAATAACCAATAAAACCAACTAAATCATGTAGTACATTTCCTAACTAAATGATTTCTAATAATATACAACAAATCTACAATTTACATGGAAATGTAGAAAATTTGTTAACCTACAACAAATATACATAATGTAGCCAAAAAATTTATAAATACAGAAAAACAAAAATTATGTATATTCATGAGAATGAGAACAAGTTTTTTAACTTAAAAAAAAATGGAACTACTAAAATTTTACCTTCTCCAATGACTGTTGGGGTATAGTTTTAAGTGATTTTTGAACCTTTTTCATTTTTGAAGGTTTAACAGTAGGAGAAACTCTAATTGTTTTTGCAGCTTTCGAGATAACTTCTTCTTTGACGAAATCTTCATCGGGAGCAATTCTTTGCCCTTCCCGCTTTACTGATTTAGCAGATGTTGAAGCTTCACCAACATCCTTATCATGCTTATGTTTTGTTCGAACTTTTGCCTAGCTTCACGAGGGGAAAGCTTGGGCTTTGGCTCTGGCTTTGCATGTGCCGATTTTGAAACTTTTTTGTATGAATCCTGTGAGAAAACACCCAAATCAAAAGTAGGAATATCACCTACATTAGCTTTTTTAGGGCTAATCTTCGAAAGTGCTTTCTTCTTCATTGAAAGTTAAGGAAAAATTTAAGCAACTGCAATTTGGGTAGGATTTAGAGCTGGAATCTGTAAAAATTAAGAGAGATTTTTGAAGAAAAGTGAGAAGGGACGTTAATGGAGGGAGATATTGAAGAAACATGGGGGCGTACAGAGAGAGAAACGTGGGGGAGTGGGATATGTACGTTAGAGTGATTATAGGAATTAATTTATTCTCATTAAATTCTTAAAATATACATAATTGATAAATTATATATACCTATGTAATTAAATTGAAACTTGAATAAGGATGATAATAAAGTTTCAAATAATATATAGGAATGTAAAAATCCCTTTGGCTTAATTTGGTTTATAAGCATTTTTTTAAGTTAATTCCTCATTCTACTTGATACTTCCCTTTGTTTTAGGACAAAAAAATCACTAAACTATTCATTTGTTTCTCCAAAGTCAGACCACCATAAAAGCCACTTTTCTTAAGAAAAGACAATTTTACCCGCAATAAATATATAATGTTAAAAAATGCGTTAAATTATTAAATAATTTGTTGAAGCTATTTAAAAGTATAATAGGACTTTAAAGTACAAAAAGAAAATCTTATATAAGTTCCGTCAAATCCAAATAATCGAATACATATTTAGGATTGATGGCGTTTGGTTTTATTCCGTCATATGAAATTCAAAAAATTCTGTCCATTATATATTAGTTGCTACCTTGCTGGACTCCTTCAGTTTTATTTCATAAGTAATTGTTCTGAACTTTGGTTTAGTTTTTGAGGTGATCTCTTTTAATATTTTAATTATGAGATAACAAATTTTTATAAGAGTAAAAAACACAATAAGTTTTGAAAATAGAAAGATGCAAAGTTGACATATGAACTCGCTATAATCGTATTGCAAAATAGTAGAAGACAAGATGCATTATAAACTCACACATTAAGTTATTTATTATAAAATCTTAATTCAACATTAGTCATTCTTTAAACTTTATATTGCCACAATCAATTTTCTCAAAGACCAAAAGAATCAATTTTTAATTCATGTTATTTGATTAAAGTATTTTTGCATTTTGTTTTCAATATTAGGTCACAAAAAATAACAATAATTTTCATAAAATATTCTGACATAAGTTCTCATAAATCACAGTAAGGCATCTGAAAACTTTCATGAATAGATTTCTTCATTCATTGAGTTAGCTAAATAAAAGCAACATTATCATTTTTAAGAGTTATATTTATTTTTGTTATAATTTTTTATAACTCAAACAAATTATCTAATAATTTTATGAGATTTCTTAACATTATTGATATGGGTAAAATTGTCTTTTCTTAGACGTTTATGGTGGTTATGACTTTTGGAGAAACAAGTGAATAGTATAGTGTTTTTTTGTCTTATAACAAAGAAAAGTGATCTTTGCTAGGTAAATACATCAAGTTGAGTGACCATACAGGGAATTAACTCGCACTTTTGATGCTTACCAAACGAGTATATAAGTGAAAATGTGCTTATAAGTTTACCCAAAAACACTCCATATATACAGATCAAGATAGGTGAACTAGCCTCAATTAAGTAGGCCAGAAAGACTAGATCAAACTGAACTTTTTAAACTTTAAAAAAAAAATGAAATGAACATTTTATTATGTACATTCTTCCAATCCAGTTTGGTTCTCACTTCTCATCATATTCATCCCACATTTTGCTGAGTACATAGTAATGCACAACTCATGCCATCTACTGTAAGCCTAATCAAAAGTGTGGTTTCCATCCTCTCTCAAAGTACAAGTAATACAGAATACACACAGAAAGAAACTCTCAAGAAAGAGAAACAGAGAAAATGAGCAGCAAATCAGAGTGTGATTTTCTAGTATGAAGAGGATCCTAATGCCTTAAAAGTGATTGGACGACATATGGAAGACAACGGATCGCCGGACCATGCTGAATTAGCTAGCAAGATATTTACAGCTTCAGTAGGATTATATAAATCCCACCATACATGATTTGAAGCTCGTTGGCACGCCATATCTGGTGACAGGCACCCTTTTGTCCCACCATATTTGCCTAGCCCACAGCAAGCATTCTTTGCATCCTCAAATCCTGCAAATATTTTCACAGCAGATTGATACAGTCGATACAACTGGAAATTTGAGATAGATTTAGTATAACCATGAAATCGAAAATATATGAAGAAAGATCCAGATTTTGGACATGCAACATTTCGAACTAGATGTGTTCTTTCTTTATCCATTTATATCAGAAACCTTAAAGGACAACAAAAGGAAAAAAAGCAACTACAAAAGCACACACATAGAAAGAAATTATAATGAAGTTCGCCAGGCGTAGTGGAACCAAATTGTATGTGGAATATTGAAGCGCGATGAAATACCAAATTATATGTGGAATAACCTAATATGAAATCCTTGAAACAAACTAGCTTGTTTTGACTGCAGAAGGCAATTAAATCAACTATCTAAAGATTTGGTACAATATGCAATGAGAGAATAGTGTAACACTTCAAATAAGATGTCCATCGCAGAAACAACAGTGCGCCCAGTTTGAAGTAACACTGATCAACATTCAGGCATTTTCAAATAATCCTAATTGTAAGATGCTTTAGATTGGGATGATCAAGTAAATGCAAAATCCGAGATGTCGCAAGCAGCAAATGATTTGTGCACAAAGCAGTGAATCTTGTACTATTTACAATTGTTAGAAAGGCTTTTGATTTTGAGAAGTGTATTAGCATTAATCATACCATAGGCTTGAGGATGAAAAATGAATTCCATCATTGCTCGATAGATATCACAGAATATGACTTGGGCACCTCGCATTTTGAGGTTAAGGTCAAGAATCTTCTGCTCTAGCCTTGTATTGAATTCCAAAACTAGCAAGTTGACATCGTTCTCACAGCCCAGCTTATCGCCAATTGTTGAATTGTGCCTTATGCTCATTACGCTTGGTGAGCATCCCAAAGGCAGTATGCCGATGCAAACAATCTTCCTTGCATTTGCATCATAAAGATTTTCTATGACATTTATCATCTGATCAACCAAAATACGTGTGAAATTTAGGCCATCGTATCCTGGACTTGTTGCAGATTCATCATCAACTAAGTAGTTGATCAGATCATCTTTTCCAAAGGACAGGTAGAAAAGGGAGGATTCAATTAGAGTTTTGGCAGTTTCTTGGCCAAGCTGAAGCTGCAGTAACTGGATGGTCTCGAATGTTTGGCGTAGTTGTTGGTTGAGCGACTGATAGCTTCGACTTCTAGGGTACATGATTGTAGCTTGTGCAGCACCAAAATTCACTCCATTTAGAAGCTCCTCAATCGATCCATTCTGGCTATAAAATGGTTTAACATACTGCAACCCCATCTTCTTAGCTGCAACAACAAAGGTCATTTTTACATCAAACTTCAGCATTTAAGCCGGACAAATTATAATACTAAACATAACTCAATATATCAAACACTTTCAGACATTAAAAAGAATTTAATAAAAAAACAAGATGCACAAGCAAAGGCATTACAAAAAGTGTAAACCTCCAAACTTCAGCATTTCTGTGTGACCTTATATAGCAGAGCTATAATAAAGTATGTATCTGAGAAACAGAGTCAATGAAATTGATGATACCCCTAATTTTACTGGGGCTTTCCAATCATTAGAATATTAACAAAGTTCCAACATTATCATGGACAGGGGCGAAGCTACGTAGTATCAAGGGTGATCAGTTGACCATCCTTCTTCGAAAAATTACACGGTATATATAGGTAAAATATTAGATTTTAGTGGTATATAACATATATTGAACACCCTTTATCATAGATTCTTTTTACTTCTTTCAAATTTGAACATGCTAGATGAAATTCCTGGCTTCGCCACTGATCGTGGAGAAGCCCATTGGAAAATGTATCAAGAAATCAGCATTCCACCAATGTCTTGCAAATAACACTTTGCAAACCAAAAGTAACCAATTTCAAACTAAGTCTCAAATTAAAAAAGGCTCAAAACAGAAAAAAAATGTTTTTCCAGCATTTACATTGATTCCAAAAGCAGAACAAGAACACCAAATTTACACACACCCATTTCAAAAATTTAGCTTAGTCACACCCCCCCCCCCCCCCCCCCCCACAAAAAAAAAAAAAAAAA